>CM077214.1:14333153-14578153 GCA_039654625.1 Rhinogobio ventralis
CTTACCTCTATGCTTACTTCAAGGACTTCCCATATGATACTTACCTTCATCCCATGTTACCTCCAAGTCTCCATCGTGTTTCAGCGTTGTGTGTGTCTTCACTGTCTTCTCCGTTCCAAGCCTGGCTCCAGCGATCACCACCTGCAAGTATACAGACTGTGTCATTCAGGATCTCATCACCGAACTCCCACGAACTTCTGCACCACTCACCTTGTTCAATGAACTTCACTAACCTGTACTTCTTGTCTCCGACCCTTCTGTACTGTAACAGAAGACCGGACCACAACAGATGAGCACCAGTATGAGCACTCTGGATCCCTTCCAAGAACTCGTGGATGCAGTCCATCGAGCACTTCCATCCAACCCACCAGCGAACACTTCCGCCAACAACACTACTTCTCCTTCGTCACCCATCTATGCCAGTCCCATGGCCAAACCGGCGCCCTTCTCTGGTTCGGCGGAGGACTGCAACAGATTCATTCTTCAGTGTTCGCTGGTCCTGGAGATGCAACCACACTTGTATCCCGACGATCGTTCCAAGGTAGCCTTCATTCTGTCTCAACTGAATGGCAAAGCGCTTCGCTGGGCCAAAACCCTTTGGACTCAGAATAGTCCACCGCTGACAGGATTTTAGGGCACCCATGGTTAGAGCAGCATAACCCCGTCATCTCATGGAAGACCGGTGAGATCCTGAAGTGGGGCAATAGCTGCTTCCCGGATTGTTTCTCGGCTCTCCCTGTTCCCTCTACTCCATGTTCCAAGAAGATGTCTTTGTGTGCCACCTCCACTGATAGCCCGGTTGAGCAACGCTCAGTGGAAATACCACCATGCTACGCCCCCTTCAGTCTTCTGCCCTCAGCGAGCCTCCAAGCTGCCTCCCCATCGGCCATGGGACTGTGCCATCGATCTGCTTTAGGGTGAGTCAGTGACCCGTGGTAAAATCTACCCTCTGTCACTCCCGGAGGAGAAGACCATGGAGGAATACATCTAGGAGGCGCTCGACCAGGGATACATCCGCCCGTCTACTTCCCCTGCTGCTTCCAGCTTCTTTTTTTGTGGCCAAGAAGGATGGAGGCTTGCGGCCCTGCATCGATTACCGTGCCCTTAACAAGATTACTGTAAAATTCCGGTATCCCCTTCCTCTTGTCCCAACAGCGCTGGAACATCTCCGTGTTGCCACTGTCTTCACCAAGTTGGACCTCCGCAGCGCGTACAACCTCATTCAAATACGTGAGGGGGGACGAGTGGAAGATGGCCTTCGTGACCCCTACTGGCCACTACAAATATCTCGTCATGCCTTATGGACTGTCCAATGCCCCCTCCGTATTCCAGGACTTCATTCATGAGGTGCTCCACAGATCCGTACTGGTGTACATCGACGACATCCTGATATACTCCCGGAGCCTGGCCGAACATCGCCATTACGTTGCGGTGGTCCTGCAACGCCTGAGGGAGCTGTATTTCAAGGCCGAGAAATGCTCCTTCCATCAACCCTCAGTGCAGTTCCTTGGATACAACATCGATAGCAGTGGCATCCGGATGGACGAGAGGAAGGTGGAAGCCATCAGGAACTGCCCACTCCCACAACCATAAAAGAACTTCAGAGATTCCTAGGATTTGCTAACTTCTACCACCGTTTCATTTAACAACTACAGTCTTATTTCATGCCCTCTTACTCATCTCTTCCGCAGTAAGCCCAAGTCTCTGTCCTGGAATCCCGCTGCCACAAAAGCCTTTGAAGACCTTAAAGAAGCCTTCACTTCGGCTCCCCTCCTAGTGCATCCAGACCCCACGAAATCCTTCGTTGTCGAGGTAGACGCGACTACCACAGGAGTGGGAGCAGTGCTCTCACAGCAGCAGGGGACCCCAAGTAGACTCCATCCATGTGCCTTCTTCTCCCGTAAACTCAACCCGGCGGAGGTTAATTATGACATCGGCAATCGGGAGCTTCTCGCCATCAAGATGGCCCTGGAAGAGTGGAGGCATTGTTTGGAGGGTTCCCAACTTCCTTTCCTGGTACTCACAGACCATACAAATCTAGAGTACCTAAGGGATGCCAAGCGACTCAACCCCCACCAGGCCCGGTGGGCACTGTTCTTCAAATTTACCATTTCCTATTGTCCAGGACCTAAGAATGTGAAGGCGGACGCCCTTTCCCGTCTCTATAACCCTGTAGAGAATTCCAAGAAATCCGAGCCCATTCTTCCTGAGAAGCTGTTCGTGAGTCCCATCACCTGGTCTGAGGAAACATTGCCCTCCTCCAATGTCTCCACCAACACTCCGCCGGGTTGCCCACCAGGGTTGCAATACGTCTCACGGACACGGCGCACTCCCCTCATCCACACGTCCCACACGTCTTTGGGCACTGGCCACCCAGGGGTCAATGAAACCCTCTCGCTGCTGAAGGAGTGCTTCTGGTGGCCCAACATGGCATCAGACGTCAGAAGGTACGTGAGGGGATGTAAGGAATGCGCCATCTCCAAGAGCCCTCGACATCTTCCCTCCGGCAAACTCCATCCTCTGCCCGTTCCCAACCGTCCATGGTCACACCTAGGAGTAGATTTTATCACAGATCTACCTGTGTCAAAGGGCTGTACCTGTATTTTAGTGGTCATTGATAGATTTTCCAAGTCATGTCGTCTGATTCCATTGAAAGGACTGCCCACTGCCATGGAAACTGCCGAACTCATGTTTAATATGATTTTCAGATACTACGGAATCCCCAAGGATATTGTTTCAGACAGAGGAACTCAATTCATCTCCCGGGTATGGAAAGCATTCTTCTCGCTCCTAGGTGTGACCGTCAGCCTCTCCTCTGGGTACCATCCACAGACCAACGGGCAGACAGAGAGGAAGATTCAGGAGATCGTTCGCTTCTTCCGTACCTTCTGTCACGGCCACCAGGACTCCTGGAACCAGTTCCTGGGTTGGGCCGAATATGCACAGAAGCCAACCACCGGTCTTACTCCATTCCAGTGCGTACTCGGTTACCAACCCCCATTGTTCCCCTGGTCCGGGGAACAGTCGGATGTTCCATCTATCGACTACTGATTCCGGGAGAGCAAGAGGGTCTGGGACTCCGCACATCACCAGCTTCAACGGTCCCTACACAAACGCAAGATGACAGCCGACCTTCGTCGCTCCAACGCTCCCACATTCCAACCTGGTCAGAAGGTCTGGCTGTCCACCAGGGACATCAGGTAGGTCTGCAATGCAGGAAGCTCAGTCTCAGGTTCACTGGCCCCTTTTCCATTGTGAAGCAGATCAACCCAGTCACGTATCAACTCCAACTCCCTCCACAATACAGAATTCATCCAACGTTCCATGTTTCCCTGTTGAAGCCTCACTTTCCCTCTGTTTCTATTCCCACAGAGCCTGGCGTAGCCGAAGAAGCCCCCCTCCCACTCATCGTGGAAGACGGTACCGCATACCAAGTGAACGACATCTTGGACTCCCGGCGCCTTGGTGGTCTCCTAGAATATCTAGTGGACTGGGAAGGCTACGGCCCCGAGGAACGCTCATGGGTACCTAGAAATGACATTCTCGACCCGAACCTGCTTGAAATCTTCCATGCTTCTCATCCCAACAGACCTGCACCTAGAGGCAGAGGCCGACCACCATGACGTCGGGGTCCTCGGCCCTCAGGAGCGGGCCGTGGAGGGGGGGATAATGTCATTCGTATAAGGTACTTACCTCTATGCTTACTTCAGGGACTTCCCATGTGATACTTACCTTCATCCCTTGTTACCTCCAAGTCTCCATCGTGTTCCAGCGTCATGTGTGTGTGTGTCTTCACTGTCTTCTCCGTTCCAAGCCTGGCTCCAGCGTTCACCACCTGCAAGTATACAGACTGTGTCATTCAGGATCTCATCACCGAACTGCCACGAACTTCTGCACCACTCACCTGCACTTCCGTTTGCACTACTGGATTGTTCAATAAACTTCACTAACCTGTACTTCTTGTCTCCGACCCTTCTGTACTGTAACAGTTCCTGAACATTGAAAAAGTACTACCTCGCAAGCAGGGCCGTTTTGAGGGGGAAATTTTTTACCCAGAACTTTATTTAGACCCCGGTTCCTGCGGTCTAAACACACCAAGTACCACCCCAAAGTCCCTAGTTCCTTGGGAAAGTTCCCACGGTGGAAACGCGGCTATGGTTTTAAAAGACAAACATGTAATTCAAGTATTTTATGAGAGCAGTAACTGTAAAGGGATAACAGCATGTAATTGAATATCAATGAAAGACGTTTCTACAGGATAAAGAATTGACAGTAACAGTTACTTTGTCTATAGCGAATGTGTGTGTGTTCCTGCAGAACATTCCTCTGATCTACTAACACTGAGTTGGTGTTTTTTGTTTGTTTATTTCTTTAATATCATTTTAATGTAGGGATTTAAACTCCTTTTGCTTAGTAAATTTTTTTGCACATAACGTATAGCACAAACATACCCTTACGAAAATGTTTTTATTATAATAAATCCATGTTTTTGCCGTATTGATTACCATTCATATAACCACACAAATACCATATAGTTAAAGGGATAGTTCACCCAAAAATGAAAATTAGCCCATGATTTACTCACCCTCAAGTCATCCTAGGTGTATGACATTCTTCTTTCAGACAAATAAGAGGCCTTCTGAAGCGAAGTGGCACGTTTGTGTACAGTTGAGTGACAAATAAAAGCTATCTCTCTTTTAGTCTAAAAAGTTTTAAATGTGGATATTTTTCTTGCACAAAAGCCGTGTGGAGCAGTTACATGGTGGATATATGCACTTTTATGGACTTCATAAACGAGGCAACAATTCACTGCCATTATAAAGCTTGGATTAGCCAGGACTTTTTTAATATAACTCCGATTTTATTCATCTGAAAAAAAAAATGTCATAAACACCTAGGATGACTTCATTTTTGGGTGAACTACCCCTTTAAAATATGGATTTGAAGCAAAACAATGGTTAATTTGTGGTTACCATTGAATAACTACAATAACCCTGTTATTTATTTTTTATTATTATTTTTGTTTGTTTGTTTCGATGTAAAACCATGGTTAATTTATGTAATGGTAGATATATTCACTATGTATGTGTTCATAGCGCTCAGCTGAGACGTTTGTTTGAAGGACAGCATTGGGCAGGATGTGGAATAGTGTGTTTTGTCCATAAAATAAAAAATGGGCTTTTTATCAGATTAATCGAAAAAATAATCGGCCAACGAATCGATTATCAAAATAATAGTTAGTTGCAGCCCTAGTTATAATGCAGCTCTGTGCGTTCGCTCAGCGGCTAGTCAGCTACTATGAGACACTTGTTGCACACTGCAGTAAGATAGATCAATATTAGGCATGGTAAAACATGGTATTCGCGGTAAATCATGAAAACGAGATTTGAACAATAAGACTAAATGTGTTGAGCTAAATAACAATGATTCGTTTTCTGTCGATTAATGTATCCAAACTGTTTTTCACCTGTCTAATAAAACACATAATATATTAAACCGTCTTTGGTGTTTCCATGGTTTCTACAAAATAAAACCCGGAAATCGAATGTAACGCAGGTATGATGTAGAGGTCTGCAGGGGCTTTAAACTGAAGCCCGAACCTGGCCCGTACCCGAGATCATTTAACCCGACCCGACCATTACATTTACATGTTAAGCCCGAACCCAAGGTCCGTTTCTCACAGCAAATACCATTTTTGCAATATGTTGTATTTAAAGATTGCTTGCAAAGATAAACAAATACATGTACAAACACAGGCACAGCGGCCCCATCAGCACAGCAGTAAGAGAAAAAGAACGGACTTACCAACAGTCACAAATTTCTCTGGAACTCAAACTTTAAACTTCAAAAAGTTCACGCAGTGTTGCTAAACTATTTACACAAATATATCCTTCTCAGTAGTCTACGAGTTATGAAGTAAGAGAACGGCATCGACAGTTGATCATAATTCTTCCAGAGTGCAGCTTTTCCTGCATCACTTGGAACTGTGATAAGTTTTCCCTCAGTATTTTTTTGCGTTATCGCATTATTACTCATGGTTAATGTTTGCTTTCTGTCGTCTGCTGTGTTGTCACATGCGCAAAACAGTTTTGTGATATAAATGATATAGCCTATTATAATGATAAAAAAAAAATTATATATATATATATATATATATATATATATATATATATATATATATATATATATATATATATCGGGCTCAGGTCAGGTAGCAGACCTCTAGTATGATGTTTTGATAGGCGACGCATAGACATAGCCCGTGTTCTGGTTAAAATTACAAATTTCTCTGGATTTAAACATTCATTCTTAGAAACATTTGGGATAATGTAAGTACACAAGTCAACAAAATATATAACGTTGTTCTAGTGATTTTTGGATATTTTAATGCAAAAAACTTACATATTGTGCCTTTAACATCCATAGAACATTTCTATTGCACAAAAGGTACTTTATGGTGGAAAAAGGTTCTACAGATTATTAAAATGTGCTTCAAACTAAGAAAAAAATGGTTCTTTTAAGAGATGGTTCTTTGGGGAAATCTAAAATGGTTCTTATATGGTATTTCTGTAAAAACTCCTTTTTGGAACCTTTATTTTTAAGAGTGTAGTAGGCAGTAGCATATGTTATTTGAAACATACTTTTCTCCACTCTCTACTACAGCGTCTCTTTGTACTACAGCACCCTCTAGTGCTCAAAACCAACACTTTTCGACAACACAATATGCATTTTCAACAGGTTTAGATAGGCTACTTAACTGTATTACAATTATATTAAATGTATGATAATAATATTCTTTTGGTCTTTGCAGAAAATCAGCTTTGAGTTCAAAAATATTGATTTGTATCTTATTACTACAAAGGACTTATTACTTTTTTGGATCAATATGAAGGTCATCAGATTCTGTGTAATGAGAATATAATCGATAATGTTGAGATCATATCTGAGTGAGTGTCTGTACTGATCGACTGGAGGGTCTGTTTATGATATCACTGCTGTCATCTTTGGCATTCTGAGTCAGCCCATTCACAGTTTCATTACACAATCTCTGTTACAATCTCTCCTTTTAGACAGGACGACATCGAAGGACATCGAAATGACTCAATGCCATTATGATGCACTCAGATCTATTCTGGTATGTGATCTCACCATTTTCAGCACTGTGCTCATAGATATGTTTATACACTATATTGCCAAAAGTATTGGGACACCCCTCCAAATCATTGAATTCAGATGGACGAGTCTGGTTTTGGCGGTTGCCAGGAGAACGGTACTTGCCTGACTGCATTCTGCCAAGTGTAAAGTTTGGTGGAGGGAGGATTATGGTGTGGGGTTGTTTTTCAGGGGTTGGGCTTGGCCCCTTAATTCCAGTGAAAGGAACTCTTAATGCTTCAGCATTCCAAGACATTCTTTGTGGGAACAGTTTGGGGATGGCCCCTTTACATTCACATTTACATTTATGCATTTAGCAGACGCTTTTATCCAAAGCGACTTACAACTGAGGAATACAGGAAGCGATCCGTTATGAAGAGGCGAAGAAACGCAAAAAGTGCCTTAAATACTAAGTTTTGGACATTGCTCAGAGTAGCCTAAGCTAGAATAGGGAGGGAATAGAGAAGGATAGAGGAAAAATAATTAGATTTTTATGCAACACCAGTGCACAAAGCAAGGTCCATAAAGACATGGATGAGCGAGTTTGGTGTGGAGGAACTTGACTGGCCTGCACAGAGTCCTGACCTCAACCCGATAGAACACCTTTGGGATGAATTAGAGTGGAGACTGCGAGCCAGGCCTTCTCGTCCAACATCAGTGCCTGACCTCACAAGTGAACTTCTAGAAGGATGATCAAAAATACAACTATAAACACACTCCTAAACCTTGTGGAAAGCCTTCCCAGAAGAGTTGAAGCTGTTATAGCTGCAAAGGGTGGGCCAACTCCATATTAAACCCTACGGATTAAGAATGGGATGTCATTAAAGTTCATGTGCATGTAAAGGCAGACTTCCCAAAACTTTTGGCAATAATAGTGTATATCTATGGCTGGGCTCGTTGTGTTCTGTCTTCCGGTTGTACTTCCAGTATGAAAGTAAGATCTTACGCATTTATGAATGAACCACTCTTTTTAAAATCTTTCCGGTCTACTGACATATGACATCCGCTTCAAACATTACAATACTCATGATAACGTCTCGGTTACGTATGGTAACCCTCGTTCCCTGAAGGAGGGAACGGAGACGTACGTCGGACGTCACCGACGAATTGGGGATCACTTCAGGGAGCCCCTATCAGCTTTGAGATATAGAGAACCGGCCAATGACTACTGGCGTGCGAGATTAGCATCTCGCGCTCCGTCCCGCAGCGCGGGTATAAAGCGGAAGCGAATGCAGCGCACTGTTGTTTTTCACTGAGGAGCCGAACTAGTGACTCGGCCATGCAGTGATGGTACAGCAACTGTGGCGACGGGACGTACGTCTCCGTTCCCTCCTTCACGTTCGACGTACGTCGGACGTCACCGACGAATTGGGATCCCTTTGGAAAACGCCACAGTTACTACCGCTTCCAGCGCCCAACGAGAGCCCCTCAGACCCCGTCTGTTCCGGGCGGGGAATTCACGCAGGGAAGTCACACTGCTGTTCCGCAAGACCGACTTCAGCAGACTATTGGATAACGCTGGGAAAGCGTGCCCACAGGGATCGCTGCGGAAGCCACATCATGCCCGAAGGGAGTTACCATGTGGAGAATACACGTATGGACTGGCCGTGGGCAGTGCAACATACGGAAGTCCCAGGGGTGGCCCCGGCCAAACAGGCGGGGGAACAACACCTAACTGAGACGGCAGAGAGCTCTGCCGAGGGAAAGACATGGGCTCGCCGTAGGGAGCCGTACCGTGGAAGAATACACATATGGGACCGCCGTGGGGGTCACAACATATGGAACCCAGCCTAACACAAGTTCCACCAATGCATACGAGTGTTAGACCTGGCGTCGGACGCTCCGCCACATCCGACTGCCGCGGGTTGCGGAGGACTCAACAGGGTTCGCCGTTCTGGGGAACTCGACTGGAGCATATAAGCGCACGTATCCGTTCCATAGGGAAGGGAGTGGCGCAGCAAGCCGACACTTAGAACGGGCACTTCGGTGTTACTGACTATGGGAAGCGGCTCTACACGGAGGCTATAAAATCTAGCGAACGTGTTAGGTGTCGCCCAGCCCGCAGCTCTACAAATATCTGTCAGCGAGGCTCCACGAGCCAACACCCAGGAAGAAGCTACACCCCTAGTGGAGTGGGCTCTTAACCCGAGCGGGCAGGGCACGTCTTGGGTTAGATACGCCAAGACGATGGCATCCACTATCCAGTGGGCCATCCTCTGCTTGGAGACAGCCTTTCCTTTCTGCTGGCCTCCATAACAGACGAAGAGCTGCTCTGAGGTCCTGAAGCTTTGCGTTCTGTCCACGTAAGTCCGCAGAGCGCGGACTGGACAGAGAAAAGCTAGGGCTGGGTCTGCCTCCTCCGAAGGCAGCGCTTGCAGGCTCACCACCTGGTCCCGGAAGGGAGTGGTGGGAACCTTGGGCACATATCCGGGGCGGGGTCTCAGGATTACATGAGAGTTACCGGGCCCGAATTCCAGGCACGATTCGTCGACCGAAAATGCCTTTAGGTCCCCTACCCTCTTGATAGAGGCCAATGCAGTCAGGAGTACTGTCTTCAGAGACAGGATTTGTCTCAAAGGGCGCCCTCTGCAGTGCGGTTAGCACCAGAGTTAAGTCCCAAGAGGGTATAGAGGGAGAGCGAGGCGGTTTTAGTCTCCTCGCCCCCCTCAGGAACCTGACGATCAGATCGTGCTTCCCTAGAGACTTACCACCTACCATGTCATGATTAGCGGCGATAGCGGCAACATGGACTTTGAGGGTGGAGGGAGACAGCCTTCGCTCCAACCCATCCTGTAGGAAGGAAAGCACGGAACCGATCGAACATCTCCGGGGGTCTTCTCGGCGAGAAGAACACCAGCCGACGAACAGGTTCCACTTCAACGCATAGAGGCGCCTCGTAGAGGGAGCTCTAGCGGAAGTGATGGTGTCTACCACAGCCTGTGGTAGGCCACCTAGAACTTCTGCGTCCCGTCCAGGGACCAGACATGGAGTTTCCAGAGGTCCGGACACGGGTGCCATAGGGTGCCCCGTCTCTGAGTCAGGAGGTCCTTCCTCAGAGGAATGGGCCAGGGAGGTGCTGTCGCGAGAAGCACTAGTTCCGGGAACCAAGTCCGGTTGGGCCAATACGGAGCGACCAACAGGACTTGCTCCTCGTCCTCCCTGACCTTGCACAGAGTCTGTGCAAGAAGGCTCACTGGGGGAAACGCATACTTGCATAGGTCCCGGGGCCAGCTGTGTGCCAGCGCATCCGAGCCGAGGGTCCCCTCGGTCCCGACTCGGCCATTGCCACTCTCCCAGAGGGAGGCAGTACAGCCGAATCTTCATCCTCCGAGGACCGGAACTCCCCCTCCGATGCAGCGATCGACATCTGTTCGTCTACTGGAGCCCCGAAGGTCACCACTGGACGCCCATGGGAGGGGCCAGCGATTTCCTCCGGAAGCCCTACCGGCTGCGGCGCTTGTGAGGGATCAGGGGCCTGCGGAGGCTGGCCCAGCGGGTTTGCCCTGAACGTAATCCTCAGGTCACCCCGGCCATCCGTCGAAGTAGGTCTATTCTGCTGGGCAGGAATAGCACTAGATCGAGGTATGGGTAGGGGGACTCCACCTTCCCGAAGGTAGGCGAGTCTCGACCTAAGCGCCGCGATAGTCATGTTCCCGCAGTGGGAACATGAACTATCCACAAAAGCTGCCTCAGCGTGCTGAATGCCCAGGCACGTGATACAGCGATTGTGACCGTCAGCGGGCGACAGGGAACGACCGCATCCAGAAACGCACGGGTGGAATGACATCTTGAAAAAGACGCAGTGTCACACCCGTGTTGCTCTTTTTGTGAGGAAACGCTCTTTTAGTGCTGAAGCACCCAGGGAAGACCGCGGCAGAATACAGGAGATAGTGCAGCCTGTATCTGCTCTCAAGTGAAACGCTTCACGAACCAGCAGTTTTTTTTTTTTTTTAACTGTTGCTGTGAAAACAGCAGTTGGTTTCTGCTTCCAGCAGCGGTGAGCCCGCGGTCGCGCTGTTTTGTGCCGTCTGACCAGCACAAGACCGATCCTCAGCCAATTCTCTCTCTCTCTCTCTCGCTGAATACAGGCAGTCTGTGCTTCATCAACGCCGTTCGGCTCCGAAGTGAATGACAACAGTGCGCTGCATTCGCTTCCGCTTTATACCCGCACTGCGGGGCGGAGCGCGAGATGCAAAGATGCCGGTTCTCTATATCTCGAAGCTGATAGGGGCTCCCTGAAGTGATCCCTAATTCGTCGGTGACGTCCGACGTACGTCGAACGTGACCGACTGAAAGGGAACTTTCAATAACTCTACAATAGGTAAATCCACTTCACCAGCTAATTACTCTTCAACAGCAATGCCATAGAAATATACAGAATTACCACAAAAACAAAGTTCAAACACAAAATTCTAAAGATTACAGCATATTTCAATGGTGCAAAGAGTACATCAAAACAATAAAAACCTCTAATAAAAAAAGATAAAATAAACAAAACAAAAACAGGAGAATAATCAAAAGAGAAAATTCGAGTAAAAATTAAAAACGTGAAAACAAGAGATCATTCAATGACATCATCCCATCCTCTTCTCTCCAGATCAACAGTTTAAATGAATTAGTTGCTGTGGAAACAGCAACTAATTCATTGGTCTAAAGAGCTAAACTGAAATAATGTTTTGCTCAAGTCACATTTTTTTCTATTACACTGCAGACATCTTGACCCTTAATAACAACACATGACAACACATGCTTTTTCCACAAAAACACTGGGCAATCACAACCAGTTAGATGTTAAACATGTCTTCTGTATAGATGAACTGGAAAAACACAAACATCGGCAACAGCTTTTATTTATAGAGACCTACATGGGGCCGTCACAGGATAGACATTTTGAAATGAATGGGATCTCTCAGACTCATAACTGAGCCATGTGGGCTCTCACATGAAAAATACACCCTTGCTGACCCAGTTTTCTAGCCAGGTTTTGCTAAAACACTTTTTGGGAGAACCACACCACAAATTCTGAAAAACAATAAAAAAATAAAATAAATCACACACAAAAGAGCAAAGCAATAACAATAATCTGACCTCTCTCAGACATTAATTCATACACATACGCTATATAAATGCATCATTCATTCTTTGTCTATGTAGGCTATGTGTGTATTTTTGAGGCCTGTCTGACACCTGCTCCCTAATATCACATATGACATACCAAAATAGACTGATACTGGACAGAGTTCAGAATCTCTCCCTCTCTTTCTCTCTCTCTCAAACATACACAAAGACATCATTACAATTTTGTCACAAAGAAGCAACATACAGCATCTTATGGTTTACAGAGATATTATGGATATTATTTTTATTTTGCCTATTAATAGGCTATTTTATATTATTAATATAATTAAAATGTATTTATTTTATATCACCATTATATTATATCGTTTTATATTAAAAGTACAATTAAATTTGTATGATTAATTTATTTAAATTATATTTGACATCATTAATGTTTAATTTTGAAGTAGCTATACGATCCATAGGCTCATATTCAGCTTATAAACGGGATGTTGCCTCGCATCAGTCTATTGCACTATGAGTAAGCAAAATGTCCTCAGTTCAGTTGTGCATCACCTAAGTACTATCAAACACAAACAAACAAATGACGAGAGAGAGAGAGAGAGAGAGAGAGAGAGAGAGAGAGAGAGAGAGAGAGAGAGTATAGGCTACTCACAGAGGCGGCGGATCCAGGAGTCACACATACCCTGTAATTTTCGGTAAACGGTAACCGGAGAGAGAACGACAGACAAAAGCGCCTGAATGAATCGGCGGGATCTATTGATAAACTCCAGCTTGGCTCTGAATGGAAGCTAATGACACTGTTAACGCTCACGCTCGCGCTCGCTCGGGTGCTGGTGGATCGAGCTGCTAGTTCAGATACGGGCGGGTACGGGACCGGCCCACACCGTCACATCCGTTAAATACACCGATTCCCGTACCGGCCAAACATGAATGAGCCTGCGGGACTTCCCACCCCACTGAACTGACTAACCCCGTATAGGCTGAATCATAAGAAAATAAAACTAAATCCTTTAAAAAAATAATAATAATAATTAAAATAAGTCGTACGTTATGTTTACTAATGTCATCAAATTGTATGACTCATTTCTTAATAAAAATAACACAATAAAAATAATTGCGTTTTAGATTTTAACATTAGATGCACATATAGTATAGCTATAGTTGACTAAAAAAACAATAATTTTTTAAGTTAATTTCAAGATAATATATTTTCAATCAGAAAAGAAAATGCCATTTTTATGGCAGTGTCAGGATTTTTTTTTTTTACATTATATAAAGGAAAAATGTGTATTTTAGGTCTGGTTGGTCTGCTCTAAATGCCTGGTCACACTTTCTTTCAAGATTTTAACAATTTGAATCACGTCTTTGTTTGCCTTTGTGAATTTTGTCACCCTGCACTGTTATAAATATTTAAAAAAAATATTATATACAGTCTCTTCAATATGAAGCCATTAAAGCTGCACACATACTTATTATTAAAGAACGAGTAAAATGCTGCTCAAAATAAATATAGGCCTGTATTATGTCAAACCATGCATCTCATGTCAACTACCAATGTATTACTTTAAATTTATATCTTTATAAGTAAAAATTCATAGGGTGAATGCAGGTAAAGTGGGGCACTTTTTGTTAAACATATAATTTAGACACTTAGATGTTTTTTTCTTTTCTTTATTACTTTTGTTAACTTAAGGTCCAGCTATAATATTTCACTCCAAATTGAATAGAGTTGACATAATGTGTGTTATTTGCAAGGTATAAACCAATAAACATTTTGAGATCATGCTCTCCCGACAAATTCCTTTTCAGGTAAAGTGCCCGCAAATCTTGGGCCAGCAAGATTTAGGCGCCTTACAAGAAAACTAACAAATTTTGAAAAAAAAAAAAAAAATCTTTGCATTTTATTCCATGTTAACTGTAATAACAAACAACACAGGAACTGACACAATAATATTTGTTTACATTTAGTGAGCAAATAAAATCTTATGTCAGAGGGTTTTCTACCTTTAACCATGAGGGAGTCTTCCTTTGAGGTGTGGCCACACCCACCAGTGTCATATTGCATCAACCAAAACTATTTTATAATTTAAAGAAATAGTGTCTCTTTAATTAAAGACCATTGTCATGCTCTGAAAGTGTAAACCCATTGACCACAGTACAATCAAACTTCAACGGCCCACTATACCTGCATTCTATCCCATAGGGAGATTTGGTGTACAGGGTGTACAGTTTTAAAAATAACAACATATCTCTTAAAGGATTAGTTCAGTTCAAAATGAAAATTTCCTGATAATTTGAGGAAAACATTCCAGGATTTATCACCACATAATGAGCCCCGTTTCCACCGAAATTACCTGGAACAATTTGTCCCAGGAACTTTTTTCCCAGGAACTCCTTTTCACCCCAGACCTGCTGCTGTCTGCGTTTCCATCGTGGTCTAAAGTACCGTGAAGATTAGTACGGTGACGTAGGACTGCGCGTGTCGACTTTACAGTTCCCACTGGATTTCGTCCTTTGCAAATAAACTGAATAAAGCCTGAACCTCGTCATCGGCCCATTGGTCGTATTTTTTAAACTCCATTGTTGATTTGAATAGTAATCAACTCTTACTGCAGCGCACTGCGTCCGCAACAGACTTTTAAAAATAGTGGTTAAAAATAAAATGCTGCGTCAAATCGACCAATCGAAATGCTGCATAAACTCAACCAATCAGCATGTTCAGCGCCCAAGTCCCACCCCCGAAAGTTTGAGCTTTGAAAAAGTACTACCTCGCGAGCAGGGCTGTTTTGAGGGGGAAATCTTTACCCGGAACTTTATTTAGACCCCGGTTCCTGCGGTCGAAACACACCAAGTACCACCCCAAAGTCCCTAGTTCCTGGGGAAAGTTCCTGCGGTGGAAACGCGGCTATGGTTTTCAATTGCATCCAACGGGTTGAAGGTCCAAATCAATGCAATTTCAAAGGCCTCAATGGGCTTCAGAGGGCTTTGCATGATCCCAGCTGAGGAATAGGGTCTTATCTAGCGAAACCATCAGTCATTTTCTAAAAAAGATAAACATTTATATACTTTTTAACCTCAAATGCGCGACTTCAGCGTTCTGCTTTTGCATGACATATGACAGCATCATGTCGGAAAGGTCACGCACGGGATGTACGTGGAAGTACCGACCCAGTGTTAAAATGAACGTGCAAAAACTAAATCAAATGGCCTTTACAAAGTTTTTCAGCACTAGGTCGTGACCTTTTTGTCTTACGCCGTGAAGAAGAACAACACAGAAGTCACGCATTTGAGGTTAAAAAGTATATAAATGTTTTTTTTTTTTTTTTTTTTTAAATGGCCGATGGTTTCGCTAGATAAGACCCTATACCTCAGCTGGGATCGTGCAGAGCCCTCTGAAGCCCTTTGAAACTGCATTAGTTTGGACCTTCAACCCATTGGTTGCCTTTGAAGTCCATTATATGGAGAAAAATCCTAGAATGTTTTCCTCAAAAAACTTAATTTCTTTTCGACTGAAGAAAGAAAGACATGAACATCTTGGATGAGATGGGGGTGAGTAAATTATCAGGAAATGTTCATTTTAAAGTGAAGTAATCCTTTAAGATGATCACAACCACATATGTATTCTGTAATTCTTTATCTAAACCTGATTATATTTATTAGGGCCAATATACACATAAACTTGACTCCTTTAGAAACTCCCCCTCACACAACATGTGCGGTAAACGTGTATGTGCATGCATTTTTATGTAGCATTAAACAACAGAGTGTGCTCAAGCTCGCCCTCATGTGGTTGGAGAAAAAAAAAACTCCGTAACACAACTCCCATCTGTTTCATCTCCCTCATTCTCCTCCTCATCTCCACTGACTTCCACAAGAGCCTCACTCTTTGTTTCTGCAGGCTTTAATACAATGTAATTCTGTATAACCTTGTTCCCACAGTAATTCCATGCTTCTTGAAATGACAACCTCATTACAGAAGATATATTACAGAAACCTCTCAGACGCATCAATTTTACTACTAACATAATGGCAACACTATTTGATTTAAAGATAAACGTGACTGATTTAGAGATAAACATGATTTGTCAGATTTCAGGCCTTCCAGTAGTGAGGACCACTTCAAATGTCCTCACAAGCTGTTATTTGAGGTTTCACTCCATTTGGTGGACTTTTTAAAAATAGAAAATGTCTGGTACACTATGTTTGTGGGGACATAGACATAATGTTTGTTATACTGTACAAACTGTATATTCTATCCCCTTACAGTAACTCTGCCTCTAAACCTACCAATCACAGAAAACTTTCAAAACACACTTCTTATAGTATGATTTATAAGCTGTTTTCCTCACGGGGGCCATAAAATGTCCAATATTGCCATCTTTGTGGGGACATTTTGTCCCTATAATGTAGGGTTTACCAGGACAAACACACACACACACACACACACATGTTGGTGCACCTATCATTATGAGGACATTCCATAGACGTAATGTTTTTTATACTGTACAAACTGCACATTCTATCCCCCTACACTACCCCTACCCCTAAACCTACCCATCACAGAAAACATTCTGCATTTTTACATTTTCAATAAAACATTGTTTAGTATGGTTTTTAAAGCTATTTTTATTATGAGGACACAGGAAATGTCCTCATAAACCACGTTTACGTTGTAAAACCAGTGTAATACCCATGTCATGATTTAGATTGCTGTGAGAAATACTTTGTCAGAACTTTTCAGTCTGAAAAAGTTCAACAAGACAGTAAGAGTCAGTGTGACAGATTCAATAACTATAGCCATTTCAATATGTCCCCAAATAGCAAATCTGATGTATAGTAACAACCGAATATAATTAGGCTTTGGGGAATACATAACAAAATGCTGTTATTTGAACTTTCTATTCTTTAAATAATTCTGAAAAAAAAGAAACCACAAAAGAAAGCAGCACAGCTGTTTTACATTACAATTATTTCTGAAGTATTATTTGAAAATGAAGACTGGAGTAATGATTCTGAAAATTCAGCTTCATCATTACAGGTAAATTATATTTTAAAATATGTAGGAAAATTTTTTTTTTTTAATTGTAATAATATTTAAAAAATATTACTGTTTTCAAATAAATGCTGCCTTAGTGAGCATACGAGATGTCCTGTCTCTGTTTAATGTCAGTGATGAATCAGCTCAAGAATGGTGGCATCTATCATCTCTCTAGACCTTAGAGCACTCACAAGTGCTCATCTGAGGCTAGAGTTTCCTTGTAAGCTAGAGGCATGAAAGCATTATATCCCATTACCCTGGAGAAAGAAGCAGACAGAGGAGAGAAATGAACAGAAAAGCAGATGATGCACACAAAAAGAGAAACTCTCAGACAGACGGGGAGTTCTAATCCTTTAATGCTGTGGAAATTACATTTAGATCAAAGCTGCTAAAAAGAACAAATGTGATACGCACATCTGTGAGTGTGTGTCTATGTCTGTAACTTGGAATATGGGACAGCTGTAAAACTCTGTCTGATTCACTTGCTGATTACCATTTACATTTTTTACAACTGTTACTTTAATTCCCATCCTTAAATCCTATTTGAGTCAAAAAAAATATTTTCTGATATGTTCAATTCATTTTGCTGTGTGAATTATAAATGAATGTTTGTTACTCTCATGGGAGTCAGTGAAGGAGAATGATGTGTCAGAACCAAGTGGCAACCTTCCCTGGTTTCTCTTGAAGTCAATACGGAAGTGACTTAAACTGCAATTCATCGACTGGCCACTAGAGACAGGCTCCAAAAGGGAGCAGAATCTCATTGAGCCCCATGTTAAAATGCCCAACTTTACAGCAGAAAAAAACATGTTTACAGCCTGGTACAAATTGTGGTTTTGGTCTATATATCACATTGCCCTTCATGACAACTGTGAGGGGGGTGAATTTTTTTATAGCTCATTCGTTTAAATTATATAAAGCCTTAAAGTTCTGCATAATTAAGGGCGTGGCCACTTTGAGTGACAGGTGAATAGCCGTTTATCTGCTTTCTGTTAGTCATCGCGTCACCTCAGCTCCACCCACATGCCGCCTCTTTGTCCATTTTCTGTTATCCGGTATAGTGACGCGCAATAAAGTGCTGCTAAGATGGCTACGCTTCAAAACTGCTCTTCAGAATCCTATGGGTGACGTCAAGGACACTACGTCAATATTTTTTTACACTCTATGATCAGAACTCATAAGTATTACAGTGATCTCTGCTCTCTTTTTTCGTATCCTCGTCTTTGTTTTTTATATTACCTGCGCATAAATTTGCTGGCTTCCATGGCAGATCACACTATAAATAAACGTGTAATCTCTTACTGTAATGTCCTCCAGGTTTACTTCCGTAATCCGTATGACAGCATGCTGCTGCTGTGTGTCAACTTTTTATTTATTTTGCGCATGCGGGTCAGTCCCGGACCATGATCTGTTCACATTGGAATCTGATATTAAAACAAAAATGTTAACAGCTATACAAAAAAATCGTATCTGAGCAATACGGTATTGTTCCGGATATAGGAAAACCCTGATTATAAGATGACTCCCCTTTTTCAAGATGTACTTTTTGGAAAAAGGCTTTTTGAAGACCAAATTATAATTTTTTTTTTTATAAATACGTTTTTTTTTTTTATAAAGAAAAAGCTTTTATTTAAAAATAACTTTCATATTGCATATTTTCATATTTCATATTTAAATTTTTGTATTGAAAGTATGGCAAATACTGGTCAAATGTACAAACGATCAGATTTAAAAATAAGCACTTTTTGGCATACCACTGTTGCCGCTTTCAGCAGTGGACAGGGGTCAGCACTGACCACTGCAGACCAGGAACACCCCACAGAGCTGCAGTTTTGGAGATACTCTGACCCAGTCGTCTAGCCATCACAATTTGGCCCTTGTCAGACTCGTTAAAATCCTTACGCTTGCCCATTTTTCCTGCTTCTAACACATCAACTTTGATGACAAAATGTTCACTTGCTGCCTAATATATCCCACAAACAGGTGCCGTGATGAAGAGATAATCAGTGTCCCACACACACCAAAGTGAAATCAACAACTAAACTATAACATGCACATATACACTAATTTCTACATACGCTCAAGAGATTTATGCTTTCAGTGAACACTTGAGTTTTTTTGTCCTTTTAGCTCCCTATGATCGATTTCTTCTGAGACAGTAAGTCAATAATGTGTGTTTTTGTGTAGTCACAGAGCCTGAGGAAAAACATTGATTGTGCTTGTTTCATTTAGTGTACATCTATATAAAGCATTTTGGTTGTTTGTTTCTACACCTTCAGGTCATGTGCTCTGCCAATGACTCCGTTCACAATGACAGTGATTTAATTGCTGGAGGTCGGTGAGCTACTGTACTTTTTGTTACTGTCAGCATTCCAGTGCAACTGCATTGTGTGGTGGGTCATGTGAGCACCACTGTTTGCACTTTCACATCACAAATCATTTGAATAATGTTTTAAACCCAAAAGTGGCATATAAGTTGCTTAAGGTTTCGTCACCAATGGGGTCATGCTGCCTCAAATCGCCAACTCTCATTGAAAATGAATGAATTCTCACACTCTCTCTCCACTCTTCACTCAGGAACCAAATTTTTCTTCTCTCATATTAAATCTCACAGCCTAGCTAACTTTTTGACACAGGTTTGTTTGGGTTAGATTAAGTCAATCAAACATTCCCACAATCTAATTGGTTCACTCCATGCCATTACATAAGCAATGGGAACTCACATGACACCTCCTTGCACTTTGATTGGCTGAATATGCTGTCAATGGATAATGGCCACCAATCATGCTCACAACCAGTTTGGAAATAAGCCTGAATGGGTCAAACAGGTGCAAAATAGTGGAATAAGGGAGCGTTTTTAACAGTACACCATTTTCAAACTGAAAACTTTTTATGGGTTTTGGCCAGTCATATACACGACAACAGCGTTTTGAGGGCCTAAAAATACAAATTTTTTGAAAAAGGGAATTCAAAGTACAAGATCGTTGTAAAAGATACGTATTGTCTCCACGTAAACTACAAAAATTAGAATTTGTGAAAACAAAGACGCCATCCGCATGCGCATTATGTGTTCAGTCTATAGGCGACAACGTTGTCGTCTGTCCGCAAAAAATGCAAACTTTTTAATTTTTAGTACATCGTTGTTTTAATATTTAACTTTTAGTGACAAATAAAAGAAACAAAGAATTGTGTATTATATATGTAAATTTGTAATCTATATTTGCAATATTTGTAATAATATTTCAAAATATTCCTGTTTTTACTGCATTTTTGATCAAATAAATGCAGCTGTGGTGAGCAAAAGACATTTCTTTCAAAAACGTTCCATAGAATGCAAAAGAAAAAAAAGATCAGTAACACTTTATATTAAGGTGACGAACATACTATAGTAATAACAGTAAATTGTGTATAATTATAACTAACTAACCCTAAACCAAACCCTAACTGTAACTCTATAGTAAGTACACGTATATTACTCAGTACTTATTTGAGTAAGAACAATGTAACTGTCACCTTAAAATAAAGTGTAACCACCAATAATATTTTCAATGTTTATATTAACACACTATATACAACCATTCAGAAGTTTGTGGGCGGAATTTTTGGTTACACTTTATTTTAAGGTCAACGTAGTTACATTGTAATACTAATTAACTACATGTACTTACTATTGTACTTATGTACTTACGAGTTACGGTTAGGGTTTGGTTTAGGGTTAGTTACTTGTAATTATGCATAATTTACAGTTATTATTATTATAGTACGTTCATGTAGTAATGTGTAACTATGTCACCTTAAAGTAAAGTGTGACCTTATTGGTTGGTTGCTAATAGTTCCAAGTGTATGCTTTTTTATATGACTATAACCCAGAAACTGTATGACATAAAATGCAAATACCTAAACCCAGAGAGCAGACTTTGCTGCCTCATTTTAAAAGTCCACTGCATGTCTGGATTTTTTATTTAATTGATTAACAATCTTGTTTAAGTGAATAATGGCCTGCAAAAGCAATGATGTCTTACCTAATCCTGATTGACATTTTTTTTTTAACCAGAGATTAAAGCTTGGTGAATAAGAGTTTAAAAAAAGCACACACATGGGACACAGTTGATAATGGAGCTTTTTCTTACACAGAAGTCATTCCGCAAATCCCAAAATCACATCTCCATCTATTATGTTCCTGTCTGTTTCCTCTCTCTCATTCTAATTTGTCTCAACAGCTCTTTCACTTTTTCTCTGGCTTTCCTTCGTCCCACTTGTCTGTAAATGTTTTTAATTAGCTGACTACGACCCTGATGACAGTGTGACGAGGAGAAAGAATGAGACTCTCTAATCGCTGTAATTAAACAACACGCCGCACCAGAGAGAAAGAGGGAAGAGACCTTGGCTGTCTCTATTCATACAGTTGAAGTGACAAAGAGTGAAGGATGGATGGAAGATAAAATTGGAAGGGAGGGAAAGTGGGAAGATTGTAAATTTTTCAATGATAGCAGTAAGAATGTATGGAATTTCTGAAATCATTTAAAAATCGATAGTTTTATACAACAGCTATAGTTTGCTATAGCAACATACACTGATCAGGCATAACATTATGACCTATTCCTAATATTGTGTTGGCCCCCCTTTTGCTGCCAAAACAGCCCTGACCCATCGAAGCATGTACTCCACTAGACCCCTGAAGGTGTGCTGTTGTATCTGGCACCAAGATGTTAGCCGCAGGTCCTTTAAGTCCTGTAAGTTGCGAGGTGGGGCCTCCATGGTTTGGACTTGTTTGTTCAGCACATCCCACAGATTTGGAGGCCAAGTCAACACCTCAAACTCATTGTTGTGCTCCTCAAACCATTCCTGAACCATTTTTGCTTTGTGGCAGGGCGCATTATCCTGCTGAAAGAGGCCAAAGCCACCAGGGAATACCGTTTCCATGAAAGGGTGTACATGGTCTGCAACAATGCTTAGGTAGGTGGTACATGTCAAAGTGGATGGCACATGGATGGCAGGACCCAAGGTTTCCACAGCAGAACATTGCCCACAGCATCACACTGCCTCCGCCGGCTTGCCTTCTTCCCATAGAGTATCCTGGTGCTATGTGTTCTCCAGGTAAGCGACACACATGCACCTGGCCATCCACTTGATCAGACCACCAGACCAGGCCACCTTCTTCCATTGCTCCGTGGTCCAGTTCTGATGCTCACATGCCCACTGTTGGCACTTTCGGCGATAGGGGAAGGGCTGTACGATTAATCGTAATCTAACCGCAATCGCGATTTGGCTTATGTGTCATTATGAAAGCATAAAGGTTGCAATTATAATGAAATAGCGTGTTAGTGAAGAGCAGCTCTGTGATCAGTAGTAAACGCTGCTCCGTCTGAAAGCACTGCGAGTTTGAGTCGCCATAAATATTATTATAAAAAATACCCAAGAAGGCTTGAAGAACTCAAATACACCATATATTGTGTGTTTATTGTCTTCATGTTTAATCAAAGCGTTTCTATCTTCTTTTTATTCAGCTACATAGCGCTAGCTTCACATTAGGGATTTCCTGAAAACATCATTATATTATTTCTCTCTGAGGCAAATGTGGCGTTTCTGCTCGAGGGCGCCCTCTGGCCTCCAGTATGAATGAAACATGAGTGTGTTTAGTTCCCAGCAGTGCTCACTCCATCCTATTTTGGGTAAAAAATAGGAAAAATAATACTTCTCAAAATAAATGTATATGACAATCCATATGTTTTTCTCCAGTGTACAGTTTTTCCCCCACAGTGGATGCATAAGAGGTTCATATTTCATATTAAAGACATAGCCTCGTTCTTGATTTTGCATACCTCCTGACAAAAATTAAGAAATTGATATCACAGATTTTTATAATAATAATAATAATATAATATTTTATAACAAATCCTTAGACATTTCTAGTGATTTTTAGTCATAGGCTGCCTGCATGTTAACAGGTAACCCTGCAGTTTTTTGTAAAATATAAATATTATTATTATTATTATTATTATTATTATTATATTGTTATATTTATTCTTAAATACTCTATTTTTAATTTTTAATAATGAAAATGTTATTGTAATTCCGAGTTGGAATGAGGAAATTTCAGTCTGACTCTTTTGGAAGAGTCCTCTCTCCTGAGCGGAGAATGAAGACATAACAGGCTATGGTTGAGGCCTGCCGGCGCCCATGGGCCCCAGTGGGGTCCTCCCCTCCATGCTCATCAACCAGCAGGAGCAGCAGTAGAAAAAAGAAGAGAGCGAGAGATCTGTGTGAGGGCCTTTTAACTTCTGAAGAGGGCCTCTCCTCCTAGGGGTCGGTGAGCCAATTGTACTTAGGCTTTCGCAGGGAAAGTTTTACAATCCTTTGTCTCAAGCAGATCGTTTGCATGTATAACTGGATTGGTTGCTGATGAAGAAACTATTATAGATTCTTGTAATACTAATATTTTGCACAGGTATCAACATATTATATACACAATCATTCAGATCTTCAAAGTACAACTCCGTAGACACCAAACAAGGTATAACTGAGGTGACATTAACTGCGGGTTCAATCATAAAATATGCATAAAAACAAAATACCATACAAGATACACTACAGTAATAATCGTACACACAATGTCCTGGGATGCACGTTCATTTATAGATCAGTTTGTCTATTAATTAATGCAGGAAAGTCTGTTTAAGGGCAATGGGTCTTCCTATGGCCCTTGTTTTCACATTCTTTCAAGCCATAAACAAAGTCATATCTGATGGTCGCCCTGGTAACTGAGACCTTTCCTACTTTATTGGCTCTTTTCGGGTAAGGATCCTTAATAAGCATAAAGCATTTGAAGCATATTTGTTAAATGTAAAAAAATTATTATGTGTCTGATTTGTCTGTCGTAAAATGGTTGAATTATAGTGTTATGCTAAAAAGCTTTCCTATTGTTTTTGTCCACCCTATTTCACTGTTATTTCACATTACAGCAACACCCATCTTTACTGCAGTACAGTTCAACAGCAGCATAAACTACAGCCTCATGTGAATCAACACCTTTCTAAAATTCTGGAAGAAAATGTTTAGGAGCACCTTCACCAAGGAGGAATTTATTGCAGGACTGTTGTATTAAGCCACTTTTCCTCTGCATAGTACCACAACAACTTGCCTCAACTCTTCTCACTTTACTTTTCTCTGTGTGCTTTTCCACTGCAGTCAGCGGCACCGTCTCAATGTAGGTGGTCTTACAAGCGATCAACATGCTTGCGGCACCTCTAATGGACGTGATGCGGGGTGAATCTACTATTAAACTGCGTAATTTTTTAATCGGGGTGTACAAAGTAAACTGTCATATCCACATATAAATACAGGGACAGGTTATGAAAAACGTCAAGGGGGTCACCTTCATCAGTGATCTGTAGTGTTTACACGTCACATTTAGTATCATCCCTGCTCGCTTAAAACTTCGACGGAGGTGGTACTAAAAAGGTACCAGGTTCTTCAAGGGATGATTTCTAAGACCAGTCTTAATAAGAACGCAAATACGTTCTCTGCGACAAGGGGGTCACCTTCATCAGTGATCTGTAGTGTTTACACGTCACATTTAGTATCATCCCTGCTCGCTTAAAACTTTGACGGAAGTGGTACTAAAAAGGTACCAGGTACTGTCCACAGTGAGAAAAACACCAAAAACAGGTAGAGTTGAGTTGAGTTGTTCCAGTACTATGCAGTGGAAAAGCGGCTTTAGAGTCTTACTTTGAGCTTGGTGTACCTAATAACTGACTGTAACTGTAACCAGTGGTTAAGTTTGGTTTGAGCCCAACAGAGCTGATGCTGCCTCCTCACTCTCACATGTTCCCTGTTCTGTTTTTGGACATTATTTAATAAGTTATTACATAAGTTCTTGTTTCTTAGTTTTGCAGTCCTTTGTGTGTTTTTTTTCCATCATTGATTTCTAGTGTTTGTCTGCCCTGGTGCTCCTTGTTCCCTTGTTAACCCTTGTGTATTTAAGCCATGGTTTCCCTTTTTTCCATTGTCAGTTGTTGTTTTACATCACATTCATGTTCTGTTTCCTGGATCGGTTCAGGTTTAGTTTCCCTGGTATTTTGAGATCTACTTTCATTTCATTAAATAAGCCTCAGTTACTTTATTATCTCCTGCTTCCTTAACTTTGTGATTTTTAAATTACACCGACATTTAAATGGCACAACGCTGAATGTTTTATTATCTGATACTCAATAAAACAAGCTATTATTGTACTAGTGCAACATTTTTTTGGACATTGTGATAAATATATATATTTCTCTCTATAAGATATAAAAATATAACACCACCTCCCTATACTGCAGGGACAACCTTGAAGTCCTACACAACCAACATGTGGCTATTGGTTTCGTCCTGGCCTTGGTTTCATTTTTAAATATTCAAATTGAATTCTTTATTTGTTCTTTTTACAGTTTATTATTTACATTTTTTTAGTATTTAATGTGTTCTAATGATGTAGTTAACCTGTAACTATGTGTAACAAGTGGGGTAACAAGCACCACTTTAATTTACAGCCCGCAGATGATGTAGTTAACCTGTAACTAAGTGGAACAAGGGGGTAACAAGGACCACTTTAATTTACAGCCCGCAGATGATGTAGTTAACCTGTAACTAAGTGGAACAAGGGGGTAACAAGCACCACTTTAATTTACAGCCCGCAGATGATGTAGTTAACCTGTAACTATGTGGAACAAGGGGGTAACAAGCACCACTTTAATTTACAGCCCGCAGATGATGTAGTTAACCTGTAACTATGTGGAACAAGGGGGTAACAAGCACCACTTTAATTTACAGCCCGCAGATGATGTAGTTAACCTGTAACTATGTGGAACAAGGGGGTAACAAGCACCACTTTAATTTACAGCCCGCAGATGATGTAGTTAACCTGTAACTATGTGTAACAAGGGGGTAACAAGCTCCACTTTAATTTACAGCCCGCAGATGATGTAGTTAACCTGTAACTAAGTGGAACAAGGGGGTAACAAGCACCACTTTAATTTACAGCCCGCAGGTGATGTAGTTAACCTGTAACTATGTGTAACAAGGGGGTAACAAGCACCACTTTAATTTACAGCCCGCAGATGATGTAGTTAACCTGTAACTATGTGGAACAAGGGGGTAACAAGCACCACTTTAATTTACAGCCCGCAGATGATGTAGTTAACCTGTAACTATGTGTAACAAGAGGGTAACAAGCACCACTTTAATTTACAGCCCGCAGATGATGTAGTTAACCTGTAACTAAGTGGAACAAGGGGGTAACAAGCACCACTTTAATTTACAGCCCGCAGATGATGTAGTTAACCTGTAACTAAGTGGAACAAGGGGGTAACAAGCACCACTTTAATTTACAGCCCGCAGATGATGTAGTTAACCTGTAACTAAGTGGAACAAGGGGGTAGCAAGCACCACTTTAATTTACAGCCCGCAGATGATGTAGTTAACCTGTAACTATGTGGAACAAGGGGGTAACAAGCACCACTTTAATTTACAGCCCGCAGATGATGTAATTAACCTGTAACTATGTGTAACAAGGGGGTAACAAGCAGTGTACAGTAAAAAAAATATAACACTACCTCCCTATACTGCAGGGACAACCTTGAAGTCCTACACAAACGACTATTGGCTATTGGTTTCGTCCTGGCCTTGGTTTCATTTTTAAATATTCAAATTGATGTTCTTTTGTTGAATTCTTTATTTGTTCTTTTTACAGTTTATTATTAAAAAATTGTTAATATTTAATGTGTTCTAGTTCTGTTAAAGACTTTTTTCTTTTAAATTAACTTTTATTTGGTTAAATTAAGTTTTTTTTTTTACTGTGCTTTTACAATTTGTAATTCAGTTAATTATTGATAACTTTTGCTGAAGTTAGGTTTATCTGTTCCAGCATAATTAAAATGGTTTAATGTTGCACTTACCCTGTAACTGCGTAACAAGGGGGTAACAAGCACCACTTTAATTTACAGCCCGCAGATGATGCAATTAACCTGTAACTATGTGTAACAAGAGGGTAACAAGCACCACTTTAATTTACAGCCCGCAGATGATGTAGTTAACCTGTAACTATGTGGAACAAGAGGGTATATTTGCCAATAATTGATTAATTTTGTTTTACTTGCCTTGAAATATGGAAGACCAAACAAAGTCAGATGTACTTTTCTATCAAAACATATCAATTATAGGCTACTGTATATAAGTAGTAAAATGCAAGTGTGTTTTATCATATTATATTTATATTTTATTTTCTGGGAATAGCTGGAAAGAGGTAAGCTTGTTTTCCACTACATTGCACCTTGATGGACTGCAATGCCATTCAAACAGAACAGCAGACCAATTATCTGTAACACTCAAATTTCAAAAAAAAAAAATGTGTGTATCCTGTAGTAATAATTAATTGCTCTGTTGTTTAGCATTTTACACCTCATCCATACATACCACGTAATATATTACAATAATTAGCCCTT
Organism: Rhinogobio ventralis; assembly: GCA_039654625.1. Classification (NCBI taxonomy): domain Eukaryota; kingdom Metazoa; phylum Chordata; class Actinopteri; order Cypriniformes; family Gobionidae; genus Rhinogobio; species Rhinogobio ventralis. The sequence continues at coordinate 14,360,907 of CM077214.1, forward strand.
AGTTATAAAATACTTACAGTATAATTATTTGTAATTTTCCTGGTTGTTACCCCTTTATTCCCCAAACTTTACATGTTGTTCCGCTATACCTACACATAGCCTACGTACTTTATAGTTACACTATTATTACAAAAAATTACGCTGTAAATTCAGTTTACTTACGCAGTACTTTCCAGGCTGTAATCTAATTCATTACCAAAATATAATATACTATATTTTCCGTACAGTCATTACTTTCAGTTAACCAAAACCAAACTCACTTTTGAGAAAGAAAAAAAAAAGGTTTGAGAAACAGAAGCTTTTCAAATATTACTAATATTTTTAAAATAAAATATTATGCCAAACTTCGTATTTTTTAAATACATTTTCTTTGTTACAAAATCAGGTTATACCACCAGTGCGGTTTTGACTTTATGCCAACAAAAAATATAAAAATACATTTTAATACAGAAATTGAAAACGTCCATCATAGAAGAAATTCATTCAAGTTAGAGTATGTATGAATTGCACTGCATTTAAAAAAAAACAAAATCCGGACAAAAATAAATTTGTGGCATGTCATTGATCCTTATAACCACTAATAAAACTTTACAGTAATAATACTGGTTTTAATGTGCTTGTACCTGTACTGCTCTGGATGGTTCTAACAGTAGTTGTAGTTCGAGGTGGTGTGATGGCCTGCCGTGTCGCTCTCTCCTCCTCTTCCTCCTGCGAGCAGCCCTTTTCGATGGCCCGCACGTAACTGTGGCTCCTCATGCGGAAGCATCCAGACCCCGGCAGATCCAGAGCATCCACGGCCTGAGACTCCATCTCACTAAACACACTCTCACACACGGCCTCGATCTGCCCGTTCACTTCCACCTCGCTCACCTACAGGGGGAGACAACGTGTCACCACATGCTGTCATATTACTCCTTCTCCCTTCTGTCAGGGGATCAATCATAGCATATAGTATATATTATAAATTATGTAGATTGTAGTATATTATTATAAGTACACCTGTCTGAATGAGCAGTTTTCAAAATGTTAGATCAAGGCTTACTAATGTATAATGACTTTAAATCATTGTATTAAAAAGGCAGAGGAGCCTAGTGAAATCATAGGATTTTAAATTATGCTTTTCTAAAGATCTAATAAAATACATTTGACTTTTCACACTAATCTTAACCCTGGATTATGGCAAGTTTTAACCCTAGGCTGAGTAATGCAATGCTTCATACTTTTTGAAAGATGTTTAGCATGACTTTTATGAAAACCTCCAGTATTGCAGTACTAAAATGATTACCATGGGAAAGTATGAACAGTTTAAAATATGGAACCAGATAACTGAAGATTAAATTAACCCAGGGTTAAAAGATTAAGATTAAATTAAAAGATTAAATTAACCCAGGGTTAAAAAAAGAAATTACAATTTGAAGTTTGACAAACCTAAATGTTTTCATTATAGTCAACTCATTCACTTTTAAAATGCAAAATTATTTGAACATAATAAATACATTTGATTGATTCATTTATAAATTTCAAATATTTATTTGTATAAATAATAATATAGTGTTTGATTTATATTATTGTTTTTAGATGTAATTAACAATAGAATACAAAACCATTTTAATAAAAATTTAAATAAAATGTATAAGTGATAAAATATATATATTGTGTTAATATAATTTAACTATATTAATATAATTATGTTAATATAATATATAATGTAAAATTAAATACTTCACAATCCAGGGTGATTTGAGGCCATATCAATGTTTTGAGTGTTGGAAAATCTTTTATTTTCAGAAATATGTTTTAAAACATCAAGCATAAAAATTTTTTTTTAAAAAGCAAGAAAGAAATAAAAGAATAAAAAACAAGTGCATTAGTGTGTTTAAGACAAATTTGTGCTGCATGCACTGTAAACCCTAATGCTCAAAATAATTAATTAGTTTGAGTAGGGTAAACTTTAAACAAATTAGTTCAATCAAATGAACTTTTATGAGTATTTAGAACTTTCGTTTTTTGTGTGTTCACAAAACTGACACATTTTAAAGTAATCTGAATTGTTTTATTGTTTTGAGTTTTATGAACTTTTTTCTTTCAATTTAGACAAACTTAAATTTAACTGAAACTGGGCTGTGATTTCTATTTCCCAGCATGCTTTGCAATGACACTTGAAAGGGTAAATGCTAAAATTAAGTGTTATATAATGTTTTATTATTAATTTGTGCAAGAGTAATAAGTGGGAGATTATAGTGTTTAATGTTTTGTTATGCTAATTCAGAAGACTTTCTGTTATGTGTTTTTTTTCACATGTGAGAATGAGCTTGGTTTGAGAGCAGTTATATGTTAAATGTTCAATATTGCCATACTCATTCAGCAAGTGCTATGCTATGCTATTGTAATACCAATTAGCAAGTTAGCATTTACTGAATTAGCTAGCCAAGTTTCGACTACTAAAAACATTTAAATTGAGATTACATTATAATTTGAAGTTAAATGTATGAATTAGCTTACTTAAATATTTTAATTAAAATGTATGAGTACAAAATAAAAAAATCTGCCAGTTCTGCTTACTTAAACTTTAATTTCTTAACTTAAACATTTGGATGTAGGCTAACTGATAACCAGTTTTTTTAGTTTTGTCAACTTATTCAGGTTTACAGTGTAGATTGACCTATAATCAACTTTTCAGCCTGAAATGTCATGACACCTTGCATACCAAATGACAGTAGAAAATTAGTAATAGGTTGATTAATGCTGTAAGATCAATTGCTGGGGGGAAATGTTTGAATTGTGAACCCTGAGCTGTCATTTAAATTTATAAATTTAACCCTCTAATATCCATGCTGCATCTTCAATGATAAGGGTTAAACACACTAATACAGATAACATACCAGAAAAAAAGAGTGCAGAGGGGAGGAAATCTGCAAGTGAAAGCAATATAAGGTGTGGCTGCATCGCTAGTGCTCTTTCTACTAAAGCAGTGTAAGAGATGACAGTAAAGAGAGATGTGCGATTGGATTTACACAGAAAAGGAAAAGGTCTTGTGATTTGAGGTTCAAAAGGAAGTGGAAACAGGTTGTTTGGAGCATTCTGTGACTGGAAGATTAATGGAGAGTTGTGACTGGAGGAAAGGACAGCAGAGTGTTTGTCATTGGTGAATAGAAGTTACAGACAGACAGGCACTAAAGTCTGCTAATCATCTAGCAAGAAATAAACTCTCCCAAAACCTCACAGAAATACACCTACACACAACAGATATGTATGTACACACATGCAGCGCAAACACATGTCTGCATGCCCACACACACATTGAGTATACACATGAAGCACCAATGAATGATGTTTTTTTGGTGAGCTGACTGAGCTTTTTGTCACTGAAATGATTGATATATCCTCAGGGAGCAGTAAAAACACACATCCACATAAACGCCTGAGGGCAGTGTCTTTTTTCGCGGTTGGGAGGAACAGCTCTCTAAAAGGTTAGGGCTGTTGTCTGTCTGAGTGAGCTGTCAGGCTCTTTACACTCACCTTAAAATTGTCTCGGTTGTAAACGCTGCCCGTCACTTTATCCCAGGGCTACAGAAGCTAATCCTGAAAACTCACCTTGAAAATCCCTTAGCTACACACGCTAACAAGGAAGAACGCTACTTAAAATTGCTTACATAGCTTTACTGACACCAACTCACCTTAAAAATTACCTTTGAGTCTTTAAACTAACAGTAAACATGAGAGCTCAAACTCCACACAATGCTAATATTTTGTTGCTAGTTTATTCTCCTCCAGTCAGCTACAACAGCCCATTCTGATTGAGTAGATGTATACTGTACTTCATTTCAGTTCGAAATTCTTTTTCTAGTATGTACTGAGTACTGAGACAAAAACTGCCATGAAATCATAAAATTGGGTCTTGACATCACAAATGTAGGCCTATGTTCTATATATGAATGTATGTAGTATGAATGAAATTCAGACATACTACATTGTCATGTGACTTGTGGCGTCAGTTGTCATGCTCCACTGCCATTCACAAATCCTCTCCCATGGCCTCATGGGATAGTAAACTGCCCATTGGATGCACACTTCAGAATTTTGTTTGGTGCAAATGTCAGTTGTACTATTGTGTTTAGGCCTATATACACTCACCTAAAGGATTATTAGGAACACCTGTTCAATTTCTCATTAATGCAATTATCTAATCAACCAATCAAATGGCAGTTGCTTCAATGCATTTAGGGGTGTGGTCCTGGTCAAGACAATCTCCTGAACTCCAAACTGAATGTCAGAATGGGAAAGAAAGGTGATTTAAGCAATTTTGAGCGTGGCATGGTTGTTGTTGCCAGACAGGCCGGTCTGAGTATTTCACAATCTGCTCAGTTACTGGGATTTTCACGCACAACCATTTCTATAGTTTACAAAGAATGGTGTGAAAAGGGAAAAACATCCAGTATGCGGCAGTCCTGTGGGCGAAAATGCCTTGTTGATGCTAGAGGTCAGAGGAGAATGGGCCGACTGATTCAAGCTGATAGAAGAGCAACTTTGACTGAAATAACCACTCGTTACAACCGAGGTATGCAGCAAAGCATTTGTGAAGCCACAACACGCACAACCTTGAGGAGGATGGGCTACAACAGCAGAAGACCCCACCGGGTACCACTCATCTCCACTACAAATAGGAAAAAGAGGCTACAATTTGCACAAGCTCACCAAAATTGGACAGTTGAAGACTGGAAAAATGTTGCCTGGTCTGATGAGTCTCGATTTCTGTTGAGACATTCAGATGGTAGAGTCAGAATTTGGCGTAAACAAAATGAGAACATGGATTCATCATGCCTTGTTACCACTGTGCAGGCTGGTGGTGGTGGTGTAATGGTGTGGGGGATGTTTTCTTGGCACACTTTAGGCCCCTTAGTGCCAATTGGGCATCGTTTAAATGCCACGGCCTACCTGAGCATTGTTTCTGACCATGTCCATCCCTTTATGACCACCATGTACCCATCCTCTGATGGCTACTTCCAGCAGGATAATGCACCATGTCACAAAGCTTGAATCATTTCAAATTGGTTTCTTGAACATGACAATGAGTTCACTGTACTAAAATGGCCCCCACAGTCACCAGATCTCAACCCAATAGAGCATCTTTGGGATGTGGTGGAATGGGAGCTTCGTGCCCTGGATGTGCATCCCACAAATCTCCATCAACTGCAAGATGCTATCCTATCAATATGGGCCAACATTTCTAAAGAATGCTTTCAGCACCTTGTTGAATCAATGCCACGTAGAATTAAGGCAGTTCTGAAGGTGAAAGGGGGTCAAACACAGTATTAGTATGGTGTTCCTAATAATCCTTTAGGTGAGTGTGTAGTAGGCGAAAAACAGTATGTGACAAAATAAGTATGTCCGACTCCGAATTACAAAGTACTCATAAAAGAGTAGGCAAAAACTACCCGGATGACCTAATTCTTCTGGCGAGATTCTGAAGTGTGCATACGACGGACACTTTACTATCCCATGAGGCCACGGGAGAGGATTTATGAATGACAGTGAAGCAACACAACTGACGCTGGTCGGTCACATGATAATGACAACATTGCGAATGTAGTATGTCCAGATTACATTCTACACACATTCATACTATATAGAACATACTTTTAGCGGTCGTGAAGTAATTACTTATTCAAAATAAGTACCAACTCAAGAGATTATGAGATTTCAGACGCAGCCATGATTCATTTATTCAGAGAGTAAAAGTGCACAAGAGGGTAGTATAGATAAAGTGCGTAGTGTTCCTTGCGAAAACTACCTGTGTTCACGCAGACATTCACGTTTGGCTATACGCATTCCCTAATGTTTGCGTTAAATCTGAATTATACTTTGGTCTTTAGCCTCATGGCCATCTGAAAAAGCACACCAACTTGGGCATCTTTAGAACAGTATTCACAACGTACTATGATTTTTGATGCTCTAATCCTACATATAGCAATGATAGTATGCAAATTAGGATTCTGAATATGGTTGGATGAAGAGATGACAAAGGATTGCATGAGATGATCATGGGATTGAGCAAAAATTGATTGCTTGAGCAAAAACATTTTTTTTTTATTTCCTGTTTTTCCTCCCCTCTGCAAACCTTGAAGAGGACACATTGAAGATTCTGGTTGGAAATCACCATTAGGATCTAATCCAGGACCAGTTGCTCTTTCCAACTGGTTTAAGATAAGTATCTTAATGGCGATTTCCACCACAGAACGAGGGGGGCGATGACCAACCTGGCTGATGGTGCTCATGGCCCTCATGTAGCTCTCGTTTCGGGAGCGAAATTTGGGCGAGGCCAGCAGACCGGCCGGGTCCAGACTGTCCAAACTGCGGTTGATTGAAACCTCACTCACCGCTCGCAGGTAACTGTGACTCCGGATCTGCAGCTTGGGGGAATGGGACTCCGTACTGATCCTGCAAACAGAAAGAGAGCGTGAACAGGTGTACAAGAATTTAATGAGGGGTGAGAATGAAATGAGAGGTAAAATTACTCTTATAATGTTCCTGTGTTTTCCTCCAACAGAGAACTCATACTCATTAATTCTGACCTAAAAACAACTTTTTTATGTGTGTGTTAGTGTGTTCTTTATATATCTGAGACCAATGTAAACATGAACTCCTCACAATTAGTACTAGCATTCAACTGCTTTTGATTAGATGAGGATGGGCGATCGGGTCCTTGAAATATGAACAGAAATGCATTAAAACATGAACACACACATTCTATCCCTCCAATTCGAGTCAATCTTAATTATGGATGCGGCTCTTAAAATAGTATGCAGTTACAGCAAGTAAAAACACACATTAGTCATTCTTCACTGGAGTGAGGAATGTGGAGAGAGAGAGAGAGAGAGAGAGAGAGAGAGAGAGAGAGAGAGAGAGAGAGAGAGAGAGAGAGAGAGGAAAGAATGCAGGAAAAAGTACAGGAATAGATTAAGAGGAAGAGATGACAATGGAAGAAATCAATTACAGCAGCAAATAATGAAAAAACACAACAAAATAGTAGAAGTTCACTGAAGTGTACAGTGAGGAGGGAAGGATACATTTTGATATTGTGAAGAAAAATAGGACAAAGTTAATGTATTCTCATCTCATTAAATGCTATTATTTCAGGGCCTCAGGTTTTCACATTATATATTTTTTTATGTAGATAAAATAATTTATATAGTTAATATGCATTTAAACTATTATATTTTATATATAAATATTATACTATTTATATATTTTATAAACATTAATTCATTTTAAATATACTTAATTCAAAAAAAAAATATTTTAAGTTTGGTCTGTTGCATTTTTACACATAATTTCATGTCTTGACAAAAATGTGGCTAATACAAAAAAACTCCAAAATATAAATTGTAGATATGACTCATGGCTTTAATGCAAGTCTGTGGAATTGTTTTGAAGAAATAAAGGAAATATCTGTGTATAATGAGAACAGGCCTCAGGGGATTGCATATTCATTACATAACACAACTTTTTTGTTTCTTGTTGTATACATGCGGTTGTTTAAGCATGAGCATGAGTGTGTATGTCTATTGTATTACTAAGTGTAGAAAGTGCCACTTTTCCACTTCTTTTATTATGTATTATTTATCAGTTTCATGTATGTGTGTGTACGAGAGTATATGTGTGTGTTTGAATGTGTGTGTCCATGTTCGAGTTCAGGGCACAATGCTCTGATTATAAATATGCAATGCTGTGGCACTTCCTGTCAAGCAGAAATAGATAAATAGCCCATCACAAGGTCCCTATGCAGTGTTTGATGTTCCCTACACACTGAGCAGGAAGTACATGAAAAGATTCATTTGGAACGCCATCACTTGAGCCATGCACATTAGGAGTTTGATGACATATGCTTGAGTAAATTAAATATATAATATGAATTATCATGAATATTATGTTGCCATTATCTTTTAGTTTACATTCTCATTCCTCCTGCGTTTTGCTTTTTTTTTTTTTTAATCTGTTTATTTGGTTTCTGATTTTTCCACACCTTTCTCTCATTATGGGCATTAACTCCTGTATATTTACGGTCACACTTTAGATTAGGGTCTGTAGCAACTGCACATATGTATTAAGTATTACCTTATTATTATTATTATTATTATTATAAAATGTTCATAAAGTAATAATTTTTCTCAAAATGTAATAAAATCTTGAGCTCATAATGTAATAACAATTTTTACATTATGAGAAAATTATTACATTATAAAACCAATACCAAATCACCAAAAACATGTCATATTTTCATTATTTATGTTTATTAAAACATAAAATTAAATTATTAAAACATAAAACATATTAGTATTCCCTTACAGTACTTTTTTTTTACATCTGCGAAATGCAACATTTAAATATTCATGCCATTGTTATTATTATTATTATTATTATTATTATTATTATTATTATTATATATTTATTAAACATAAAGCATTGGTATTCCTTTACAGTACATTTTAAAAATCTTAATCCAGATAAATAAATAAAATCTGAACTTTTTATTACTCAGATTTTTTAAATGTACTGTAAAGCAGTACTATTACTATTTTATTCAGAATACAACATAGATGACATATCAAATGTTTAAACTGAGAAAATGTATAATTTTAAGGGAAAAATAAGTTGATTTTAAATTTCATGGCATCAACACATCTCAAAAAAGTTGGGACAAGGCCATGTTTACCACTGTGTGGCATCCCCTCTTCTTTTTACAACAGTCTGCACGGCCTTGACCCTTACGCACAGAGATTGTTCCAGATTCTCTGAATCTTTGGATGATATTATGCACTGTAGATGATGATAACTTCAAACTCTTTGCAATTTTTCTCTGAGAAACTCCTTTCTGATATTGCTCCACTATTTTTCGCCGCAGCATTGGGGGAATTGGTGAGCCTCTGCCCATCTTGACTTCTGAGAGACACTGCCACTCTGAGAGGCTCTTTTTATACCCAATCATGTTGCCAATTGACCTAATAAGTTGCAAATTGGTCCTCCAGCTGTTGCTTATATGTACATTTAACTTTTCCGGCCTCTTATTGCTACCTGTCCCAACTTTTTTGGAATGTGTAGCTCTCATGAAATCCAAAATGAGCCAATATTTGGCATGACATTTCAAAATGTCTCACTTTCAACATTTGATATGTTATCTATATTCTATTGTGAATAAAATATAAGTTTGAGATTTGTAAATTATTGCATTCCTTTTGCGGCGGGAGCGTAGACCACCCTGACGGTTGATGTACGCAACGGTCGCAGTGCTGTCCATACGGACTAGTACGCGCTTGCCATGTAGCGGCTTTTTGAGGCGGCCCAGCGCAAGACGTACTGCTAGCAACTCGAGGCAGTTGATGTGCCAATGCAGTTGGGGCCCTGTCCACAGACCCGAAACTGCATGCCCGTTGTACGTGGCCCCCCAACCGGTGGGCGAGGCATCCGTGAAGACCACAGCATGCCTGGACACTTGTTCTAAGGGCACTCCTGCCCGTAGAAATGAAGGGTCCGACCACGGGCTGAAAGTTTGGCAACGGTACGGAGTAACTGGGACCCGGTACTTGCCGCTCTGCCATGCCCATCTCGGGACTCGTCCATGAAGCCAGTGCTGAAGCGGTCTCATATGAAGCAATCTGAGCAGTGTTACCGCGGCTGCAGATGCCATATGCCCTAGGAGCTTCTGAAAAATTTTCAGTGGGACCGCCATCCTGCCATGGAACGAATTCAAGCAGTTCAACACTGACCGGACTCACTCCTCTGTGAGGCGCGCAGTCTAGTTGACCGAATCCAGCTCCATACCGAGATAAGAGATCCTCTGCGTGGGGCAGAGTTTGCTCTTCTCTCGATTGACCCGAAGTCCCAACAGGCTGAGGTGACTGAACACCATGTCCCTGTGTTCGCACAACTGATCCCGAGACTGAGCTAGTATGAGCCAGTCGTCGAGATAGTTGAGGATGTGAACGCCACGTTCTCTGAGCGGAACAATGGCTGCCTCCGCAACTTTTGTGAAGACGCGAGGCGACAGGGACAGCCTGAAGGGGAGGACTTTGTACTGATATGCCCTCCCTTTGAACGCAAAGCGTAAGAATGGTCTGTGTCGAGGGAGAATTGAGACATGAAAGTACCATCCTTCAGGTTGATCGCTGCAAACCAATCTCAAGCTTGTGCAGGCCCCGATTCAGGACACGCAGGTCCAAGATAGGCCGTAACCCACCGCCTTTCTTGGGTACAATGAAGTAGGGGCTGTAGAACGCGTCCATCGCCAGTAAGACATCGATCTCTGCCTGCTTCGCACACTGCTGACCTCACCCTCTTTGGGCCCAGGGAGGGAGGAAACTGCTGTTTTATTGAGAATGTGGGTACCACTGGACTCCGGGGAGCCAACGTCAGAACGGAAACCAAACAAAAAATATTCTCTCCCCGGTCCTCTTCCAGGGGAGGGAGGGGTGCGGACACCTTCTCCACAAGTGTGGACATCGCCCGACCCAGGGAGCGTGCAGTGACTTTCGTCGCCCGGAGAGTGAGGTCCGTCGCTGTACGCAGTTCCTGCATAACCCCTGGGTCGGAACTACCCTTGTTCAATTCCTTGAGCGCTTTGGCCTGGTAGACCTGCAGGAGCGCGCCATGGCATGCAGAGACACGTCGGCTTCTCCACATGCTGTGTAAGCCTTGCCCGCGAGAGTGGACAAGAACTTACACGCCCGGGAGGGGAGACGCAGATTACCCCGCCAAGTGGTAGCAGTCTTGGGACACAGCTGCATCCCGCCCCAGCTCCACCGGGGGGATCTCCACGTACCCCTTAGCCGCGCTGCCATCGAGGGTAGTGAGGATGGAGGAGTCAGTAGACCCGTTTCAAGCGTTGTAAGGCGCTGTCCACGATTTAGTGATCTCCTGATGCACTTCCGGAAAGAAAGGAACCGGGGTGGGGCGCTGAGAACCAGAATGGGCCGTCCCGAGAAACCAATCATCCAGCCGCAAAGGTTCAGGACACGGTGGAGGGTTCCACTCGAGCCCGACATTTGCGGAGACCCGGGAAAGCATAGCTGTGAGCTCTGGTTCAGACTCGGGCAACGCTACCACACCCGAAGGTGGCAATCTTCATCGCAGCAATCGATATCATATCCTCAGCCGGAGCCCTGAAAGTAACGGCTGGCCCCCCATGGGAAGGACCAGCACGCTCTCTCAGCAACTCCACTGGCGCAGGTGCAGAAGATGGAGGGGCCCGAGGGGGTTGACCCATCAGGGAAGCCCTCACTGTTATCCTCAGGTCACCACCAAAGCTATCAGCCGAAGTAACAACCCTCTGCTTTGCAGCGGGAGGGCCACTAGATCGGGGGATACGCAAAGGGACTCCACCCCATCTGAGGAATTCGAGCCTTGACCTAAGCACTGCGATGGTCATGTTCCCGCAGTGGGAACATGAGTCATTCACGAAAGCTGCCTCAGCGTGCTGAACGCCCAAACACGTGAGACAACAATCATGACCGTCAACTGGGGACAGAAATCGACTGCATCCAGAAACACACGGTTTAAATGACATCTTGAAAAAGACATCAGGTCAAACCGTGTAGCTCTTTTAGAAAAGGAAAAACCACTCTGGTAATGCCGAAGCACACAGGGGAGATGGCCGTGGCTTACAGCAGTTCGAATAGTGCAAGCCTGCTGTGAGCACTCAATGAAGGAAACGCCCAGCGAGCTGTGAAAACAGCTGTTTATGTATTCTCCACTCACGACCGCTGCTGCACTGTGCCTTTTCGCCAACACCCAGACAGAACAATCCTCTCTCGAGTAACTTGTTGAAAACTCTTTGTAGAAAAACACTGAGCAACAGTAATGTTTGGCTCTGAAGAAGAAATCAAGGATGCGGTATTCCACTTCCTTATTTATACCCGCTCTGCGGGGAGGAGCGTGGAATGCGTGAAATGCATGCCAATGTCTACTGGCTCGTTTTTAAACACTCAAAGTAGATTGGTCTCTGAAAATGATCCCCAATTTGTCGGTCAGTTCCGATGTACGTCGAACGTGACCGACTGAAAGGGAACATTATTATCAATGTTGAAAACAGTTGTGATGCTTCATGAAATCGTGATATATGTTTTCAGGATTAGATAGAAAGATCAAAAGAACAGCATTTATTTGTAACATTATAAATGTCACTTTTGATAAATTTAATGTGTCCTTGCTGCATAAAAGTATTAATTTCTTTAAAAATATATATGTATACTTCACTTATTACACTGTCGTCACAGTGATAAGGCTCGCATTATACGAATGCTGTGTTGCAAAGTTTACACACAAAAGCGCACATTCACACACACAGAACCAAAAGTGTTGTGTGTATTCTCTTTATAATGCAAATCAGTTTGCTCTCATGAATAAGTCTGTGGGATAAAAGTGACTCACTTCATTGAACATAGTCTAAGTAGGATATGTTGTCACTGTATAGTAGTACACAACTAATAGCAATATACATGTGAGGTTTTAACATAAATAAGATAAATAGAACTCAATATCAGTTCCTACATAAAAAAAAATACTATTTTCGGATGATATAACGGTGCGCAACTAAAAAAAATGTCGGTAGGAACTTTAAAGGCACAGGAAAATTCCCTTTGAAATGACTTTGTTCTGTTGAATTTTTAATAAAGGGGAGAGTGAAAGGATTTCACTGTAGTGGTAAGAGTCTCAGGACATGGAGGGATTTTATATGAAATTGCACAGAGTGTGTGTATGCATTTGTGTGTGAAAAAAGGTAGGGTTTAAGGACGGGGCTACACCCTCTCTGGAGATACATCCCAACAGCACTTAGAGATGCGGAGTGGGTTGAGCGCCTGTAAAATAACATGTTTAAAATGACCCCAGAGAAAAGGACGGTTCATGGATTGGTGGGCCCACACACCTGCATGCTTCACGTACACATATAGAGTACATGCATTTAATTTCCCATGTAATTTCATACCGGCAACATGCACAAGCTAATACTTTTCCAGACTCACTTGAGTGTTGTCATCTCGGTGAGGGAAGGCTGGGTGGCTTTCAGGTAACTAGCTCTCCGGGCCTGGACTTTGGGTGAAGGTTTGGGACTACAGTCTGAGTCTCCACTGTCCTCCTCTGCCATAGCCTTGATATAGCTGCCGCTCCTCATCCTCCTGCAAGGGATCTCATCATCCGGACCCACAGACGAGAAGCCGCCCCACTCCTGAGGAACCTGCACAGACAGAGACAAAGTTAGCTTCTCATATACACCTAATCTGCCTGTAACACTTAATAATAACTACAAGAAATAAAGCAATTAATAATGTATTAGATAATAGAGAATTAATGTGAATTAATATGATCATTCAAACATTAACGAGCACATTCATTTATTAACAGTTGCAAAGGGTGTTTTAACTATTAATATGTTTATATATAAACATGGTTGCTTTATTTTAGTATTATAGAATTAATTTTTTATATTTTCAGTTTTCATCAAATTTTTGTTTAAGATTTTTAGTCATTTAAAAAAAATTATAATAATTTTAGTAAGTACTTCAACCTAAACTAATTTATTTCAGTTAGTTGCCAAGGGAATATTTCTAATATATGTTTAAGCTGTTAAGTGGCGGTAACTTTCATAACTATTTTCATATTTGATAACTAGGCATAACTCTCACTTATTTGGTATTATCAAATAAATTACTATTAATTAATGATAAATGTTCTGAAAACAGCTGTTATAATGTTGAACCAATAATGATTGGTTTATATGTATTTCAATAAATATAAACGCATATAAACTGTAAATTATTTTAACCCACTAAAATTGAAAACAATTTTTTTTAGTTTTGTAAAGTTTAATTTCTGATCACTTTTTTTAATACTGATGAAGAAACTAAAATAATGTATAAAACTAAATATAAATGTTCATACAATCAAATAGAAATATTATACAAAAGTACTGTAAAAGTTAAATGGATGGAAACCTGATGATATGCTACATATTTGTTTATGTGCGTAAAATATTTACATTTGTAGTGTATAAGTATTTATGTTTAAAATATATTTATATAAAATATTTGCATATACTATGTAAATATTAATAATCTTTTTTCAAATTCTAGTAAACTATTTGTGTTTAACAAGCTACATGTCCTAAACCTTATACATGAATGCATAATAATTCATTGCAACTGTCCACGAATAAATCATGTGCTGATCAATGTTTTAAAATCATACAAACAATTCTTTATGAATGACTAACTGTTAACTAATACATCACAAATGCTTAATGTGTGACAAAGTATTAACCAGAAACCCTCCCTGCTGAACTAGATGACGCAGCTATGACTGTAACTTCTCAGTCTCTTCCCACATCATCTCTATAACACATAAAACCTCTTTGATACATCAGATAATACACTTAAAAAGCTAAAAGTGCATCCTGGCATACATGCATGGCCTTATGCAACCTGTACCCACACACTAACATTTGATGCTCCTACTACAAAAACAATATTTACTTCTGTACAACCAACATCCTTATCTGAAAACGATCTTGAAAACATTTTACACCCACTTGCACCATTCATGTATAACACACGTAATGTGCACTTCTCAACCCTCACCTCAAAAGCCTCTCACCTCTCTGAGATGAATAACAATCATTTCATATTATCCAGCACGGCTCGGTTTCTTTTAAAATCTTCCACCATTTTTAGTGGCCAGTGAAGGAGAACTATAGTGAGTGAGCCCGGCTGCAGGCTCACTGTGTGATGTGCGTTGCATGCTAACGCAATTCTTTCACACGTTCCCCTCTTTTTCACACGCTCTACTAGGGGGAGAAGCCAACAACCTTTCCTCCGTCACCGAAAACAGAAGAGAAAAGGGGCACAAAGAGAGATATTGTTCAGACCAGGGGAAAGGATCCACTCTCTACGGAATTCTACTTTTTTTTTAAAGAGTAGAGGATGGAAATGAGGAAAAGGTGCAGAGGGAGGGCCGAAAAGGAAACCTGAATGCTACTTTTATGGGCTCTGCTTGAAAACTTTGCTATGAAGAAGACCATGACCTTAAAGTAGCTATAGATATATTCGGGCAACTAAGATGTCTAAAGTTATCCATGGCAAGTCTGCGCATTTATAGTCAAGCAAACTCTATTAGCAGACAGACTCTCATTACTGCAGATGGGGGCTCAGATATGGCCACTTTGGCAGTTCTCCTTGGAGTTCTGTCTTTTTATTTAGTTCCCCTAACTCTCTGGACTCCCTTCATCTCTCATTCTCTCCCTGACTCTCTACTTCACTCTAGCTCCTTGTACTTTGCATTGTAAAAACAGTTTTCATTGTTATAACAACATCTTTTTTTTTATCCAATTAACTTTATGATTCTGAGATTTAAAAAAAAAAATTCATATATATATATATATAGCAATTTGAGCTACAGTAGCTCGTCTGTTTGATTGGACCACACGGGCCAGCCTTCGCTCCCCACGTGCATCAATGAGCCTTGGCCGCCCATGACCCTGTCTCCGGTTCACCGCTGTTCCTTCCCTGGACCACTTTTGATAGATACTGACCACTGCAGGAACACCCCACAAGAGCTGCAGTTTTGGAGACACTCTGACCCAGTCGTCTAGCCATCACAATTTGGCCCTTGTCAAACTCGCTCAAATCCTTATGCCCATTTTTCCTGCTTCTAACACATCAACTTTGAGGACAAAATGTTCTCTTGCTGCCTAATATATCGCACCCACTAACAGGTGCCATGATGAAGAGATAATCAGTGTTATTCACTTCACCTGTCATGTCACCTGTTATGCCTGATCGGTGTATATATATATATATATATATATATATATATATATATATATATATATATATATATATATATAAACCGGTCAAAAGTTTGAAAACATTATTATTTTTAATGTTTTTGAATGAAGTCTCTTATGCTCATCAAGGCTGCATTTGTTTGATCAAAAATACAGAAAAAACTGAAATATTGTGAAATATTATTACAATTTAATAATAATGGTTTTCTATTTTAATATACTTTAAAATATAATTTATTTCTGTGATGCAATGCTGAATTTTCAGCATCATTACTCCAGTCTTCAGTGTCACATGATCCTTCAGAAATCATTCTAATATGCTGATTTGATTCTCGGTTATTATCAGTGTTGTGCTGCTTAATATTTTTTTATTACCTGTGATACTTGTTTCAGGATTCTTTGATGAATAAAACATTTTAAAAGAACAGCATTTATTTAAAATTGTTCAAAAGTTTGGGGTCAGTATTTTTTCTTTCTTTTTTGAAAGACATTAATACTTTTATTCAGTAAGGATGTGTTAAATTGATAAAAAGTGTTAGAAAAGATTTATATTGTTAGAAAAGATTTCAATTTTGAATAAATGTTGTTCTTTTAAATTTTTTATGCATCAACGAATCCTGAAAAAGGTATCACAGGTTCCACAAAAAAAAAATAAGCAGCACAATTGTTTCCAACATTGATAATAAATCAGCATATTAGAATGATTTCTGAAGGCTCATGTGACACTGAAGACTGGAGTAATGGCTGAGAAATATTTAGCTTTGCATCACAGAAATAAATTATATTTTAAAGTATACTAAAATAGAAAACCATTATTTTAAATTGTAATAATATTTCACAATATTACTGTATTTTCTGTATATTTGATCAAATAAATGCAGGCTTAATGAGCATAAGAGACTTATTTAGACAAAAGAGAGCATATAGAGACAAAAACATTAAAATAGTAATGTGTGTGTGTGTGTATATATATATATATATATATATATATATATATATATATATATATATATATATATATATATATATATATATATACCAGGTGCAGAAATATATATATATATATATATATATATATATACACACTTCCTGAACTAGCATGGTCACACACGTTCACTTCAATGCTCTCCATTCTTCATAACCTCTCTTTTCCACTGCTCTCCTCTTTCCCTTTCTGCTTTCTCCATCACTTTCTTTTTCCTATGACTCAATTTCTGTCACATAGGGAGACTCAGAGAGATAGCAGAAGGACAAACACAAAATCCATTTTTTTTTTCTCTTAATCTTCACACAAACATTCGCTGATCTCCAGGGCTGCGGGTGGAATTTTTTCTCAGTTATCCTTCATTTATTTGTTTATGATCTCTCTATCACACAGCCTTAGTCCACACCAAAGAAAACAAAGCACAAGCCATGGTCTCGGAGTTCATTTTAATCTGTCACAGTGCCACTAACACACAGCAGGTCAGTCCTGAGCATATGTTAAGACATTCAAACACATTGACATTATAAGGGGCCATTCACACAGGGCATGGTGTTGCGTTAAAAAAAACAGCTAGACAAAGGCCTAATGGAATAAAACAGAATACAGGTATCTTTAGATGTGTCTTGTGTTCATGACAAAAGACATGTCACACCAGTGAGATGCATTGTAATGGGCATGATGCCATCTAGCAGGTTTTCATAGTAAAAACAATTCAGTTTGCAAAGGTCAAATACATCTGTCTAGCACACTTTTCATATAAAAATGATTAAAAACAGCATAATCTGTTACAGTGTTCAAACATGACAATCTAGCATGTTTTCATAAAAACTATTAGAAGTAATCAAGACCTGTCGTAATGGTCACAGACGTCTGTTTAGCACTTTTTCATGCAAAAACAGTGAGACGCATCTCAATGGTCAATGACATCTCTCTAGCGCTTTGTCATAGAAAAACTAAAAACCAATGAGGCATATTACAATCCAGCAGAGAAAAATTCATAGATTTCCATAGACACATTTAAAACCCAGCAATATCCATCAAAATCCATGTTATCAAAGAAAAACAATTACAAAATGGACAGACGCAAGAATGCATCCAGTGTGAACAGCCCCCTAACATGACCAGACAAAGACGTGAAATATCAGAAATACAGAAATATCATGCGCTGAAAGACGGGAAACATGGAGAGAGATAAAGCACAAGACGAAAAGAAAGATGAATAGATGTCACACCTTCCACACAACACCAAGAAATCAAATGCACATGGCACACATGGCATCCTCAGCACAAGCGCATTAGGTGTGGAAGCAGACCTAATGACATTGATGGCAATGGCAATGTTGATGATGGTTGTGGTGAAAATCTCTCTCCTACCTGTAAAAACTGGCAGGTTCGTCCCTGCTGGCAGGTCTGTGCTTTGACTAGGGCTTTATCGATATTGACCGTGGCCTTCTGGTAGACCTCTCGGGCCCTGCTCACTGTTAGCGTGCTGGACCAGGAGCTCTTCTTGACGAGCGGCCCAGCCTGGTCAACTGCCATCGGGCCTCCGAAAGTCAGAGCACCTCCTGTGGGGTTGGAGCATGTGGAACAACTTCCAATGTCATTGTTGCTGCGTGAGGTCTTCAGAGACGAGCGTCCCCCTCCTAGCGTGTTGTAGCTTTGCCCCAAGAAGTAGTGGGACTGGGATTTGTCCGGATGGCGGCCCATGGTCATGACTCCAGAGGGTTGATGCTGGTGGTAGAGGCAGATCTCTCTATCCAGAGTGTCGTCTGAGCTCCAGTAACCCGACCCAGGTGTCCTTGCACGAGGTTTGGGCTCGGAGCGACTGCGTTCCTTGCTCTTTCCCCGCTTGTGGCTAGATGGCTTGTGTAGGGTGCCTACAGTCATGGAAGAAACGTTCGGATGGGATGCAGCCGTAGCCATTGCATCAGCTGTGATGGCGGGGTCATTTCCGTTGAGGCTGCGCTGACCAGGACCTTCCAGGGAATGGGATTTGGTAAACAGTTTTTGGACAGAGTGTACAAGGTGGCGTATTCGCCCAGGACTGTCGCTGCGCTGGTGCTCCAGCGCCGCCGTCCGTTTGTATTGTAATGTGTGATACCCATCCTTCCTCACTGGTTGCTGCTGGTCAAACTTTTCCAGCAAGGATGAGGGGATAGCAGCCGAGCCACAAGGGCCACACCCACCCCCAGTTCCCCTAGCTATGCCACCTGGTCCCACATAGGGCACAATGGCGCATTCGCCTTTAAATTCATGCTGTGAGGCGTGATGTCGCCGTGGAAATGTGCTGCTGGCCAGATCAGACTGGCACCCGTAGAAGCCCTGGTCAGTCGTATGGGATGGGTTGAGGACATAAGGCCGTCGGTCGTGGCGGAGGGTCAAAGACTCGTAGGACGGGTCGCAGTGTGTGAGTGTGTGGTGGTGGCTACGGCTGGAGGACAAGCCTTTCATCGTCATCCTGATACGCTCACCCTCTCACAGCCTCATCCACATACACTGTGCCTACTGCAGAAAGACAGATGGACAAAGAGGCAAGAGGGCCAGAAAGTAACGTAGAGGACGAACATATTATGTGAAATAATGAAAAACAAGAGGAACAAAAGAAGAGAGAATCAAAAACAGAGAGGGAGAAAGAAGAACAATATAAATTTAATCATCAGTTCATATTTTAAACTATATAAGGTCCACTATAGAGGACTGAAAAAACATTTTTAACAATTCAGGGTGTGATGTTACATCCAGACCACCATAACTCACAGGGGATGTAGTTGGTTGCCTGAATGAATAGTAGACTAATCTGTCTAAACTGGACGACTGGTGTTGGAGTCACATGACCCCAATCAAGAACACAAGACGTGTTCTGGGGTTCATAAACAGCTAGAATGAGCGCACTAGACTGGAACAGAACACGACTCTCAAGACACATTTTTAAAAATTGGAGTATTTTTAACTTGACATGCTGCCTTAACTTGGTGCGAAACAAAAAATAATATGAGATTTGACAGAATGGCCAAAAATGTCTGTCTGAATGTGTATTGCTTTAGAAGGAGTGCTTTAAAGGGAGATTTTAAAGACCAAGCACACTGTTAGCATGCTAAATACAACATATGCACTAAAAATATATATTGAAAAAATATATAAGAATAATTGACTAGCCAGGTGATGACTACACTGTAAAAAAATATTGTTGGTCTAACTTAAAAAAGTAACCTTAAATTTTTGAGATCATTGAAATTAAAAATTTGAGTTAATACAATGAAGGAGATTGGTTTAATCAAAAGAAAGTCAAAATATTATTTAACTGAACCACATAAATGATCTAAGTTGAGTTGACAAAATAACAAATCATGAAAAGAGTTTTTGATAACACTTTACAATACGGGTGCACTAAAATGCATTAATTCATGCTTAACTAATGCACAGATAATCATGAGTTAATGTATGACTCATGAAGAACTAAACCATTTATTAATGATTACTGCATCAGCAACTAATGAAGATTATATATGATTAATAGATTAAGTAATCAATAAATTGTTATTAGTTAAATGTGTCATATTGTATTAATTCCCTAATAACATATTATATTAACTAATAGTCTAAATTCATATGTTAATTACTACAATGGGTCAAAGTTATGTTATGACATTACTTGTTGAGGCACATGACTATTAACTAATTCAAAATTAATTCAAAAGCCATAACCACAATGACATATTACTTAACAATTAGTTAATAGTCCTGTGCCTCAACAAGTAAAGTCATAACATTATGATACCTTTGCAAATCGTTAGCTAATGATTAATTAAAGCAGACAACTGGAAGTTGAAATGCATGGCTTTGACCCATTGTAGTAATTGCAGTTATCATTAATAAATGGTTTAGTTCTTCATGAGTCATACATTAACATACATTATCATACATCTGTGCATTAGTTAAGCATGAATTAATGCATATTAGTGCACCCGTATTGTAAAGTGTTACCAAGTTTTTTACAGTGAGTCGACTATTGTGACCCATACCCATAATTCTACACCACCATTCAAAAGTTTGGGGTCAGTAAGATTACAGCTTATTATTTTTTAAATAAATTAACACTTTTATATAGCATGAACACATTAAATTTAAATTGCTACAAAATACTTTGTAAATAAATGCTGATCTTTTGAACTTTGTATTAAAGAATTGTGAAAAAATATTAAGCAGTTTAACTGTTTTCCACGCAGATAATAATAAGAAATCTTAAGCACTGAATCATATGACAATCACCTGAAAATTCAACTGCTGAAAATTCAGCATTACAATCACAGGAATAAATTATATTTTTAAATATATATATTTTAAAAAATGCTATTTTAAATTGTAATAATATAAAAAAAAAAAAAAAAAAAATTTTTTTTTTTTTGCTGGATTCTTGATTAAATAAAGGCTACCTTGGTGAAAAAAATTGATCGGGAGTATTCATGACTGTCCTCATATGAAAACAAAAATTTGAACTCCAAAATCACTAATACTCATTCATACATTAGTGTGAACACCCCTTTAAGACAGAACAGTAAATGCAGTAGTGATGTTAGAACACCAACATTAGCATATGAAGAAAGACAGATGAGAGGAGCGAAAGATATAGCCAAAAACAGATTAAGACTGAAAGAAAAGGACTGACGCATTTTGCTGTTTATTCAGCTATATCCTGTTTACTGTGTCAAAATGAGAAATCAGTTGTTCATGCTTGAAGTCATTTGTTAGGCTGTGAATTCATTAAGGTCAATGACTTCCAGCGAGATGGGCTTTATACAGTACAAGAGCATTCAGTATGTTCTATATCATGGCTAAAGTGTGTTTAGCTTCACCTATGATTATAGCATTAGCTTCCATACATTTTTATTTATTTATTTACTTTATGAAACAGACCATGATGTGTAGTTGGCAAACTACAAACCAAATCAGCATATTAGAATGATTTCTAAAGGATCATGTGACACTGAAGCCTGGAGTAATGGCTGTGTAAAGCATGCTAAGTCACACACACACACATTCAGAGATGTGCATTAAAGGAAGATCCATTCACCCACACAGTCATGATAAACACGCATACAAAGACTATTAAAACTCTTATCTTCTAATAAATCTCATTTGCACACTCTCACTTCACCTCCTTATGCTGTGTGGTGACTCCTGCCTGACATTGTCTATGTGTGTGTGAAATTGTAGCTGGCATAGAGTAAATCTCTTGCCTTACTACTACATCTCTCTCTGTCTTTGTAAGAACAGCAAGACTGAACTGAAGATGAAGAAAACTGAATAATTAATTGTTATATCCTTATATTCCTTTCTTTGATAACAGATGAATCTTGCAAGATAAAGTTAGCACACACACACATCCAAATAAATACACTAATTTCCAAGCAACTTTTTGTTTTGATGAAATATGCAAATCAGTGAGCGCAAGTTCAACCGATTGATGGGAGAGCTGAAACAAATGTAAAGTGTATGATTATTTCATGAGACTGATAAATAAACCATAGTGCCTGTGTTTCTGATGAAATCTTCATAGTTGATGTCATGGCATGCATTATATTAATGCATGAGATGCCAGTGAGTGTGTTCAAATGTTGTAGTCTTGGCTGAAAAATAGTGTGATGTTTATGTCTTTTCCCAGAGGAACTAGATTTATATGCTTTCTCTCTTCTTAGTGAGGCACTCTGAAAATAAAAGAAAAATGAATATGTGCAGTTAAATTCATCTCTGTACTTCTTAGTTGATGTAGGAACACATACCCAGCCAAAGAAAAGATATTTAAGATTTATACAATAAAGGCTGGGCCACACTAAAAGATTTTTAAAATCTTATAAGATAAGAGTTCCGTCTGTGAACACGGGAAATCTCGCAAAATCTCTAGCATCAAACGTGACTTTAGCGTAAACAAACATGGCGGACGACCGGCAAGAAGAAATGGCGGTGATAAAATATGGACTGCTTTGCGGAGGGGAAAACTGTTTAGATTGACGGTGTGTGTCCCAATAGCCTACTTATACTACATCCTAAAAGTATGTACTCTTTACATACTTTTGAGTGAAGAGTAGGCAAGCTTTGGGACATACTACTTCATCTTTAACGGACAGCTCTGCCGCTTAGTTACGTGCATCCTGTCACCATTTAAACTGACCCGTCAATCATCTTGTCACAGTTTAAACCCTCCACATTACAATTTAATTAAATTTCCTACCGCTTTGGAGAGAACTGTAGTAGCACGTAACCACATTGTTCTTTCATGTGGAGAACTCTTCACATGTGTTTGCAATTTGAATATAATGATGCATTTAAAAGTTAAAGGCCAAACATCATTACAAAAAACATAATTACAAAAGTTCGCAATTCTGTTGCAGATTAAATATAATGTGGATAACATTGAATAAATATATTTTCGTCAGGTTAGATACTGATAATTAATCAATCAAACCCCTTTATCTAAATCTCTCTACTTAACCGTCGTACTTGCACATCCGCCGTGTTTGTAGTTTTTTTAAACCTTTTTATTTGTGTTTGTAGTTCTAACCATCCAACATGCAATAGGTTGTGGGCAATATTAGCTGTTAGCGTCAGCTTGCTTTCTGATTGGGTATTGTTTCGTTTCATGTGACAATCTCTAGAGCGTTAGCACATTTGTTCTCGAGGTTCCCCCCACACAACAGGATTTCTGATCGTAAATATTCAATATGCTAACGCCTCCGCGAAGTGCATTAAAATCGAGAGAGAGAGAGAAAGAGATTCGTTCCTGCGTCTGTTCAGATTGTCTACATTCGTCTATATCAGTGGTCACCAACCTTTTCAAACCAAAGATCCCTGACCTCAGCCTTGATGAAGGGCAAGATCTACCTATATATTTTTAATGGCTTATTAAGAATTTTTTTTACAAGCAAATTGGCTATTTCCGATACCAGCTGCCGATACTTTTTTTCTTTAAGCAAATTTATTTGTTGTTTATTTGCTCTATAACAGGTCAAACTGGCCTTAAAAAATTAGCCATTTGAAATGAGAGGCAACTACTGCATTTTAATCAAGATCCAAACAAAGATACACACATGTAGCATGAGCAGTTGTTTTTTATTTAAATTAGATTGCATAATTTCAAGACAAATACAGAAATACAGAATGGTCTGACTTTAGCTTTGTGAAATTGTTACATAAGACACACCTGCACAAAACAAAAACAGATGGACTGAATAAATTCACTCTCTGACAGGTGGTGCTTATGGAAAAGAAGCGTTTCTTTGGGTACCGCTGTAAAAATGCCACCGAAACTATTCTGAAGACAGTCTGTTTCATTCAGAAAAACATTCATGTAACCCCCCTCCCCAATTCAATATTTATATTTTTCTTCCTATATTTCAAGCATCGCGAACAGTTATCTTGCTGGGCCTATTTATACCTGGTCCACTTCATGCATTTTTAAAGATCAGATACCTATCTGATTTATCAGAACGATTCCATTTACACTTGGTCACATAAATATGTCTCCGCAAAACGGATATAAATACGATCTTCAATTCCCGCTCTATATGCATTTTTAATGGAGTTCATGTCACCATCACGTTTATTGATCAACAGCTTCAAAATCAATGACCGCAATAGAAGAGAGAGTGGCATTAGCACTGGTAAGATCATTTTCTTTACGTTTATTGATGATGATTGTGTATTGAGCGCTTGCAACTTTCACTTTTATTTGCAGCAGTTTGATGAAGAGATATTCAGCTGCGGCGATGTGTGCTGCAGTAGCGCTGTCATATCTGACTATAACGTCATATAGCCCATAACACACTCTCACACATTTATTTATTAGCATTGTTGTTGGGAGGAGTACAATTTACATATGTGGTTTCAACAACCAGATGCATTTACACCAGATGCATTGAGTGATAATATTTAAATCCGTCTCGAATGCATGTCGGAGGGCATGAACGCAAGTGACCATGTGTAAACAGGCCCACTGTGTCTGTTATTTTCTCTGCTGTGCGTCTGCACTCTCCTCTTTGCGTCCGTCTTCAGCGTGTCCTATCTCTGGCCTGTGTTAACGTCCGTTAACAGACTTCGTAATATTTTCACACAAATGACATTCGGGAAATGATTGCAGTACAGTTCAGTTATTTTTTGGTTATTTATCGGGTTATTTATCAGGAGCTACCGGGACAGTGATAAATATCTACCAGTCAATCGTGATCGACGGGTTGGCGACCACTGGTCTATATTAACAACGAAGGCAGCTGTGAGTTTAATTACTTCAAAACCAGCAATGTTACCCCTCATTGCTGAGAAATATAATGTAGCGATTCAGTAGCGAAGCTATTTTATTACTAAAAGTCCGGGGCAGTGTTGATAACAACACTGATAAAAAGGAATCATTAAGGCTGTAAGTGTAACATGAAAAAAAAAACATTATTTACATATATGCGTTTACGAGGAAAATTTAGTTAAGGGTGCATGTTGAAGACGTCTATTTGGTCAAACACAAATTAGATGAGTTCAAAATACTTAGAAGTCTGATGCAAATAGTTGCCTAATTAGTTTTATAAAACCAAGGCAATATTTTTTTACAGTGAAGTTTCTGTGCAGTGCGATGTCCACTCTCTGTGTGCTCCGTATGTGTATCTGCGTTTCAATGAAAACAGTGCATTAATAAAGAAAGGTAATTCAACTGACTTGGAACTACCTGTGCATTAAACGGTTTTATTGCACATCTTTCACTCGATCAGAATAGAGTATTCAGACAGACCATGATATAAAACTTATTATGCACTACATTCAAGTCATATGCTAGCTTTTTTGAGAAGCAGAATGAAATTCACTGGAAAACTTCCACTAGAAAACAAATCATTGACAGCAAATTTGGTGCAACGTGTCTAGGGCCAAGTTTAAATGTACACAAGCATAATGAGAATTATGTGTGCATGTGTGTGTTTAAGTGTGAGTATGTGTGCTTGATACATCCTCATAATGGCTCATATATGAGTTGTTGTGTAAGGCTGAGCTCATTCATTGCCCCCTGAAGCCTTTCAGATGCATCCTAGTGGAACTTGCTATAAATTAGACTGAGTGGAAATCCATAAATAAAGATGCTCATCTTGTACTTTCTACTGCACTCTACTCTTACTACAGCTCCACAATTCATCCTGCTCACTTCCTCATCCAGACTACATTCTTCTTCACTCTCTAATAATTGCAAGTATTGTCTATACTCAAATTTATTAGTAGTGTTTTTTAAGGTAAGGTCATTCTTAGGGTTAAGGATCTCAACAAACCATTAACATTAAATATTAAACTTCTTTTCATAACTCACCCTGCATCACTTGTGCTATGGGCATGAATGATGCCTCAAATTATCCGGCCTGTTGAGGAGAGATTTTCTGATTTTCTAAGACATCAGACTTATGATTTTTACCTGCAGGATAATTAAACAAAAAATAAAATGTACATTGAAGGAGGAGCCTGAGCTATATCTAGAGATGAGAAAGAGATTTGGGGATGGGGCAGTAAACAACAATCTAGAATACCAGAACACTACCAGAACACCCTAGCAACAACATAACAACACTTTAGTAATTACCTAGAACAGCATAGCAACCACATAACAACACTTTAGTAATTACCCAGAATACCATAGCAACTACATAACAACATTCTGGTAGCCACCCAGACAACCTAGTAACTAACCCTAGTAACAACCTTGTAACTGCAGACAACACCACAGCAACTGCATAACACTCTAGTTACCAACCAGGGCACCATAGCAAGCACATAACAATGCTCCAGTAACTACCAGAACACCCTAGCAACCACATAGCAACAACCTAGTAACTGCCTGGAACACCACAGAAAGCACATAACAATGCTCTATCCAGAACACCCTCACAACCACATAAAACCAGTCTAGTAACTACCCAGAATACTACATAATAATCAGATAGCAACACCCTAGCAACTATCAGAACGCCCTAGCAACCACATAATAATGATCTATTAATCACCTAGATCACCCTCACAACAACACAGGAAGACTCTAGCAACCACATAACAAAGCTCTAGTAACTACTCAAAATGCCCCATCAACCACATAGCAACACCCTAGCAATTGTCAGAACACCCTAGCAACCACATATCAATGCTCTAGTATTCACCCAGAACACCCTCACAACCACATAACAACACCGTTATAACCACTCTAGGAACCACATAACAAAGCTCTAGTAACTACTCAAAATGTCCAAGCAACCACATAGCAACACCCTAGCAACTATCAGAACCCCCTGGCAACCACATAATAATGCTCTATTAATCACCCAGATCACCCTCACAACCACTTAGCACCTTTGTTATAACCACTCTAGCAACCACATAACAAAGCTCTAGTAACTACTCAAAATGCCCTAGCAACTACATAGCAACACCCTAGCAACTATCCGAACACCCTCACAACCACATAGCATTGTGGAAGCTTTTGAGTGGGCAAACCTAACAACCACACACAGCTATGTTTCCCTAAAGCATTGTAAGCCTAAGTAGATCATGGAGAACATTAGTGCCAATGGGTTTTGTGAACTGGGCTTATGGTGTTTTTGGGAAACACAGATTAACAAAACAGATTAGCAACCTTTTAGCAATGCCCTAGCAACCACCCAGGACATCTAAAACACCCAAGAAACTGTTTAAAATTGTGGCAGCAAATTTAGCATGGGCAGACATAGCAACTACTCATAACAGCATAGCAACCACACAGGATTGTGGCAGCAAATTTTGCAAAGGCAAATATTCACATGAATTGTTCTGGAAAATGTATAAGTCTTGTTTCAATGAAACCTTTCCATCTTTCTTTAGCTGACCCTTTTTCGTTCCTCCCTCTCATCTTCCTCTCTCTATTCTGGTTTCATTGAAGTGCACTTTGAAACAATCAAACTATGCTGACAGATGAAACGACAGCCAAGAGTTTCTCTCTCTGGGCCAAACTAATTACGCTGGCTGTCATTAATGAGAGCAGCACCACGTCACTCTTTGAGTCACACACACACTCTGACACACACTCTATGAAAAATTTCTTTCTGCAGATCTGTTTGATCAAAGAAAACAAACACAAGAGGAAGAGACACAAAGATAGAGAGAGAATGTGTGCGAAGAAGTGCTCAGTAATCACTGTCAGATTTTAGCAGAGCTAAATGATTTCCGAGTAACAGCCCATACTCGTGAAGAATAACAACTGCAACTGAACTTGAGCAACACAAACAGATGATGATCATGGGACAAATTTCATGAAATGAAAAGCAACGTTTTGTGTGTGTCCGTAGATGTCTATTAGCTTTCAGGCTATTTACGGCATATAGGACCCCTCAACTTGCTTTTATTGACCATTTATTAAAGAATACTCCCTTGTTCATAAAAAACTAAACTAATTTGATTAAACCTTCAGAAGAATCAGCTTCATTGAACACATTTTAAATGACATTTTAAAATAGCGATGATCTACAATTGACAAATATGGGAAAAGGGTATATAAAAATAAAAATATAATGACTTTTAATTTAAAATATACTTAATCTTTATATGCCACTTGAACACAGAAACACATTTCCCTTACATGCCAGACTTGATCATTTACATCAGTGGTTGGAAAAACACTGACACTGGAAAGCAGAAGTGGTCAGGTTTAGATTTTTTATCTGTTGGTATTTGCTAGAATACATGATACTATGTATCTGAACAAAATGTCCAGGACCTCCAGCAAAAGAAATAGGCCCACAACATTAAAAATCCAGCACTATATTTAACCGTGGGCATGGGGTACTTTTTATCCCTGTTTGCACCACACTCATCTGGTGGTTTTTCTGCCAAAAAGCTCAAAAAGAATTTCTAGGGGTGCCAATAATTGTGGCCAACATGCATTGGAGAAAAAACATTTAAAATCCATACTAAACATGTGATCAGTATGACAACTCTTCATGTACTGCTACAAACTGATAGCGGTCAGATAAGTATGATTTAAACCATGCCAATGCAATTCCACTAATGCCAACATCATTTTCAAATCTATTTGGAAGAATGTTGTAGTCGATAGTATCGAATGCAGCGCTAAGATCGAGTAACACTAATAGAGAGTTACAACCACGATCAGATGAGAAGAGCAAATCATTCTGGAAATCCTCACAGATATCATTTCTTTCTAAAAAAGGAGCATAGTTGTGAAGACACTGCCTTTTCTAGTATTTTTGACAGAAAGGTAGATTTGAGATTGGCCAGTAATTGACTAATTCTGTAGGATCAAGTTGCGTTTTTTTAATAAGTGGTTTAATAATAGCCAACTTAAAAGTTTTCGGTACATATCCTAATGACAAAGATGAATTAACGATATTAAGAAAAGGATCTATGACCTCTGAAAGCACATCTTTTAGTAGCTTAGTCGGTATAGGGTCGAGCATACATGTTGTTGATTTAGATGATTTAACGAGTTTAGCCAATTCTTCCTCTCCTATAGCAGTGAATGAGTGGAATTTTTCCTCAGTGAAACTACAATGCACTGTCTGATGCGATACTGTAATAGATGGTTGCATAGTTATAATTTTCTTCCTAATATTATCAATTTTGCATGTAAAGAAGTTCATAAAGTCATTACTGCTGTGCTGTTTGCAAACGTCAGAAGTTGAAGTTTTATTTTTTGTTAATTTAGCCACTTTATCAAATAAATACCTGTTGTGTTTGTTTTCTTCTAAGAGAGTCAAGAAATAAGCAGATCTAGCAGTTTTTACGGCCTTTCTGTATGCAATCATGCTCTTTCCACGAAATGTGAAAAACCTCCAGTTTTGTTTTCCTCCAGCTGCGCTCCATTTTCTGGCAGGCTATTTAAGGGCCCGAGTGTGCTCATTGTACCACAGCGTTGGACTATTTTCTTTAATCTTCTTTTAGCGCAGAGGAGCAACTGTGTCTAAAGTGCTGGAAAAGAGAGAGTCAACAGTTTCTGTTGCAACATCGAGTTCCTCTAGGCTATCTGGGATGCTGAGGAGATGGAACTGATGAGGAAGATTATTTACAAAGCAATCTTTAGTGGCAGTGGTGATTGTCCTGCCATATTTGAAACGAGGGGACGGCTTTGCAGCCTTTGCTAAATTAAGTATACATGATAATAGGTAATGATCTGAGATGTCATCGCTCTGCTGCAGAATTTCAACAGTATCAACATTTATTCCATGTGACAATATTAAGTCTAAAGTATGATTACGACGATGAGTTGATCCTGACACGTGTTGCATAACTCCAATAGAGTTTAGAATGTCTCTAAATGCTAATCCCAATGCGTCTTTTTCATTGTCTACATGGATATTAAAATCACCAACAATTAGGAATTTATCTGCAGAGAGTACTAACTCTGATAGAAAATCAGCAAATTCTTTGGTAAAGTCTGTAAGGTGCCCTGGTGGCCTGTATACAGTAGCCAGCACAAATGTCAAACGGGATTTATCATTTACACTACATAATGTTACGTAAAGCACCAAAACTTCAAAAGAATTATATTTGAACTAGATTTCAGAGTAATACTGAAGATATTACTATAAATTACAGCAACACCTCCCCCTTTGCCTTTCAGACGTGGCTCGTGTTTATAACAATAATCTTGGGGGGTGGACTTATTTAAAGTAATGTAATCGTCAGGTTTTAGCCAGGTTTCTGTCAAACACAGCACATCTAGGTTATGATCTGTAATCATATAATTAATAATAAGTGCTTTTGAGGAAAGGGATCGAATATTCAGCAGCCCAAGCTTTATTATTTGTTTATCTGTATTATATCTGGTTTTTATTTGTTAAACATCCATACAATTTTTACCCTTAAATGGGTTAGAGAGTTTTTTGTATTTACTAATTCGGGGGAACAGACACAGTCTCTATGTGATAATATCTAGGTGAAAGAGTCTCTATGTGTATTTATCTGACTTCTGTGACGTGAGACAGCTAGCAGACGGTCGGTTAAGCCAGTCCGTCTGCTTCTTGACCTGGGCCCCAGTTAGTTAAGGTTAAACTCTAAGACTATGTGGCAAATTACTAGAGAGAAGAGCGGCACCATCCCAGGGGGGATGAATACCATCTCTTTTTAACAGGTCAGGTCTGCCCCAAAAGCTTTTCCAATTGTCTATGTTATTCTGCGGACACCACTTAGACAACCAGCCATTGAGTGATGGTAGTCTGCTAAGTATCTCATCACTCCGCCTACCTGGGAAGAGGCCAGAGCAAAAATTTTTAGCTGCCATCGTATTTGCGAGTTTACACACCTAATGTTAATTTTGGTGATCTCCGACTGGCGAAGTCAAATATCATTAGTGCAGACGTGAATAATAATCTTAAAGAATTTACGATTAGCATTAGCCAGCATTTTTAAATTTGCTTTGATGTCAGGTGCTCTGGCTCCCAGTAAATATGTGACTATGGTGGCTGGTGTCTCTATTTTCACGTTCCGTGTAATAGAATCGCCAATAACTAAGGCACTTTCAACAGGATTTTCAGTGGGTGCATCACTGACCAGGGAGAACCTGTTTGATGTTCTAATCGGAACAGAAGAGTGTTTTTTTTTTTTTTTATCCACAACTATGCCGTCTCACAGTCACCCAGTTGCCCTGCTGCACAGGCTCTACAGCCGGAACCGAACAATGTACAGAGTTCACTAAGCTAGTCAAGTCTAAAGCAGTGTCTAAAGCTCTTACATTCTCACTATTCTCAAATAAAATTTGGATGCGTGTCTCTAATTCTGAAATCTTCTCCGTCAGCCTGACTATCACCCTGCATTTATCACATATGAAGCCCTCTTCGCCGACAGAGAAGGTAATGCTGAACATGTAACAGGCAGTGCAAGTGACAATATCAGGAGAAGATGACATAGCTTACCGTGTTTGTTGACTAATTCAACTTACCTGAATTGTTTGATGGACTCGTAAAAGGCACGTGAGAGAAAAACAGGAGACCCGGGTGCACGGATGGCAGGCTAAAAGGCTAGCGAAATGATAACGCGTTGTGTCAGATTAATGTGATAGGCAATATTAGACAATATATGGTGATGAGTAAGTTATATTTAGCAGTATAAAACAAGGAATTATATCAAATAGAGATTCAAAAGCAAATCTGTATGGAGCTGCAGTGCAGACGCAAACACTCCTGTGGATGAAGCGGCGGTAGAAGTTTGCAAAACCTAGGAATCTCTGGAGCTCTTTGATGGTTGAAGGTAGGACACCTACGGACTGTGAACGGACTGCAGTGACCTTCCCCTCGTCCATCTGGATGCTGTGTTCACTGATGTTATAACCTAGGAATTGCACAGTGGGTTGATGAAAGGAACACTTCTCAGCTTTCAGGAAAAGTTAGTGCTCTCTCAGGCATTAAAGGACCTCCGCAACGTGTTGGCGATGGTCGGCCAGGCTCCGGGAATAAATCAAGATGTCGTCAATGTAGACTATCACGGATCGATGAAGGAAGTCCCGGAGCACCTCGTGCATGAAATCCTGGAATACGGAGGGGGCGTTTACTAACTCATAAGGCATGACAAGGTACTCATAATGTCCTGTGGGGGTCACGAATGCAGTCTTCCAAGATAGAAGCTGGAGCACACACCTCGGTGAAGGAACTGATGACTGGAAGGGGACTTGGAAATGGAGACGAACTGCAGACACGGAGGACCAGGAAGACGATGGAGACACGGAGAATCAGGAGATACAACGGACAAGTAACATTCGCTGGAATCAGGTAAGTGGAACCAGGGAGGTGAGTCCTTACTCAAAACGAGACCAGACAAAGTGACTGTGTGAGGTGTGTGCTTATATGAGTCTGTGCTGATGAGGAGATGGGTTGCAGGTGCGTGTGATTAGAACTCTGGTGACATCGAACACTGTGATTGGGTGATGGTGGAGCCTGGCTGATCTCTGACATGTGACTAGATAAGCATTATGTTGCTCACAATCATTAAGTTTGTGCTCAAAGAGATTTGTGAACATGCTAATGACAAGGCAAAACTTGAATGTGGTAAGAACCACAACAACAAAAAATTCTTAGCTCTAAACGAAAAATAATTATGGCAGTCCAGACTGAACTTAAAAGCAAAATCCTTTTCACAGGCATAAACAACCTATTACAAAATACTACCAACAAAACTGCATGCACATAAACAAGCGTGGAGGTGTAAACCACATTAAGCCCAAACAAAAAAGTGGGTTGCTCGCTAATTGGTTCTGTGACTAAATAAAAGTGTCCTTCCATTTTGAATCCTGTGACCTCCCATTCGTTTGTACCATAACAACATATTGTTCTGACCAGTGAGTAATTTTCTCTCCCTATCTTTTTTTTTTCCTTTCAATAAAGCCCAATAAAGACAACTATAAATAATCTCACGGGGGAAATTGAACATGGTCGTTTTTCTCCTCACCATGGCAACAAGCCTTTTCCCCCCATCGCCTCACCCAACAGAGAGCACATTGCTTGTGAACTCATGAGGAGTTGGTGAGAAAGTGATCCTTAGTGTGAAAATGCAAGTTGCCATTTCAGTAATAGGGTTAATAGGGAATGGCAGGAGCTTCATGCGGGAAAGAGTCTCAGATGAGGACATTCTATTATTGGCATTTTGTGGAAAGATGACAACATGCTATGATTTGGACCACTATGAATTATAAATGAGGACGTTCAGTCATAGTTTTGGATGTTTGTGTTTGTGTGTGTGTCAGCATGTGTTTGTGAGATCTCTGTTTGCGTGTGTGTTAGAAATGTCTTGTGGGTGATATGTACAGTTGGCTGAGAGTGCAATAACAGGCTGCTGATGGGGCTGACGGAAACCATCAGGATCAAACTGACTAGTGAAGCAGAGATACAGCCGAGGGGACTGACACAACACAAACTTCACCCAACAGAATATACACAACAGTCTAAACACTGCATACGACATGATAAACCTGCTACAGACCACACATTTCACACCACAAACGGCATATTTTTCTGAAAAACACAGTGTAATGTTTGTTATAAACAACACAATTTTCCTCGGATGAACACTAATGAACATAATATACAGCATAGCCTTTTGGCATCAATTTAGAATACACCTTAATACATAAAAAGACCAAACTAAGGAAAACAAGATGAAAAGAAGAAATGTGGAAAATCACTTCTGGTATTAGAGGGTTTAGAGAGTTCAAAGGAAGGTCTATCATACATTTCTTATAAATAAAACATAAGAAAAGAAAAAAAAGTGACCAGGCCTCCAGTTCAGTGGTCAATATACCATTGACATTTCCAGGGTTATAAATTATGAATGAATAAAGATTTTGTGTATTTTGATCATGGTATATCATACTCTGTCATACTACTTTATATTATATTGCGTTATCCATGCACATTTATGAATGGTACAGACTATTACTCATGGCCAGATGTTGCTTTAGACCAAATGTGTTCCATCTTTTTAACCAAATTAATACATTTTTGCTGCGTTCACCCCTCATCTATAGATGTTTTCCTCCAGTGAAAATGGAGTGCTTAACACCCATGAAGGCATACTTTAGAAAGCGACCATGATGCTATTTTCATTTGAAAATGTAATTTAAAGGGGTGGTTGATTATGAGTTTACTTTTTTAACTTTAGTGTGTAATGTTGCTGTTTGAGCATAAAAAAACATCTGCAAAGTTACGACGCTCAAAGTTCAAAGCAAAGGGAGATATTTTCTTTTAAAGAAATCACTTTTTAAGGACTACAACAAACGGCTGGTAGGGACTACACAAGCTTCCTCCTGGGTTAGTGACATCACTAACCCTGACATTTACATAAACCCTGCCCCCGGGAACATGCAACAAAGGGGGTGAGGCCATGTTGAGAATTTATAGATTATCATGATAAAATATGCTAATCAATGACTTGAAGATAGTTAACTCCTCAATCAACTACATCAATTCATCAACTAACCATTCAGAAAAATCTGTGTATCATTTTTATAGTAATACAATCATTTAGTTTAGTTAGAGAACAGACACAACAATTAAAAACGGAACGTGTCTGCTCAATACAGTGTGAGCCGAACAAGAGTCGCGGCACAAACGCAGCAGGAGTCAGATTTCATTCATCAGGAGTGAGGAGAGCTGACAGACCAGATGATCGCGGAAGATTTGGTTTCAAAGCGAAATGTAAAATCGCCTATTTAAGGGAGTTTGTCATTGTACTGTTTTCTTGTTGTGTTTTTCATCAAGAATAATAGGCTAATGAACCCACAATTCAAGCAACCCGCCCCCGAATTGGCACTAATAGGCTGTATTATTGGTGTCCCCTTAAAAAAATGCTCTTCAGAAATTTTATTTTGCGGACCCCCTGGCACTTTGCTGGTCTAAAGCCCCTGGTCTACACAGAAGAAAGCCCTGCCTAGGCTCTGCCCCGGTACGGGTTGTGTCAAGCCATTCGTTAGTCTAGTTGTTTGATGAGAAAAATATGAAATGTAGCTGCAATAAACGCGTTAAGAATCCGTACAGCTGTAGCAGCGCAGGACTTTTATTCTGCTGTGAGGAATTGAGAAAGAACTGATGACGTAATAGTTTGATCTTCGGCTGACCAATCAGCAGAAAGGGGCGTATAATTCCCGCCCATGTGAAGAAATCGAATATTCAAACTGTTTATTCATTTTTCTACCTCTGAACGAAAAACGAAAAATTAAGTCGTTTTTAGTTTGTCTGAGCTGTTTTCTCATTTTTCAACTTTCAATATTAAATCAAAAAACGACTGAACGAATGATACACAGATTCAGAAACTTCCTGTCTCATTCTAGATGTTCTGTCTTCTTGAGTCTCTCCATCATTGTCCGACTCCAGTTTGAACATAAAAGGCTGAAAAGTTTCATTGCCTGTCTGCATGAGGTAATCAGAGCTGCAAACACAAGCTCTTGAAGCTCCGCCCCGTGAGCAGCAGCTAATTTGCATTTAAAGGGACACACAAAAACGGCATGTTTTGCTCACCCTCAAAAAGTGACAAATTTAACATGCTATAAAAAATTATCTGTGGGGAAATTTGGCCTAAAACTTAAACACTCTGGGGACATCAGAGACTTATTTTACATCTTGTAAAAAGGGGCAATCAACCACCCCTTTCATTATTTTTTTTTAAAGGTGCACTATGTCAAATTTTTGCAGTTCAATTGAGTACTTACAATATCCCAAATGTTTCCAACTATTTGTAAATCATGAGAAAATTGCTATTTTAACCAAGGAACCGGGACGTGTGAGGGAGTCACCTGTCAATGGCATCATATCTGCGTTACCCTCGGTTTCCGGTTTTATTTAGCAGAAACGCTTTACTCTTACTGCAGTGTGCAACAAGTGTCACAGCAGCCGCCGAGCGAACGCACAGAGTAACGTCATAACATCATTTTCAACACACTCAAATGTATCTAATATGATAAAAAGAGCTCATACTCATGACCGGAAAAGTGGAAATGGTGCCGGCGACTGTGGCATAATAAAAGTCCCGCTGCTTACGAGGCGTGTGTTGTGCAATCGCTCCAGCGGCCTTGCTCAGCTCCCACACCACTCGGGTCTGCTCTGCTTCATACTACAGTAACGTTAATAATCGCATCCATGAACATGATTTCTGTCCTATCCCGATTCTTTTCCACCGGCTGTGAGGTGAAAACCACATGTCCCAAGATTCTGCGCTCAAGCTTGGCGTCATCAAACTATGCCTTTGTTTTGAATAGGCGACCTCTAGCGGACGGAAAAGTTACATAGTGCACCTTTAATTATTTCAATATGTTGGAATATTACTAAATTGCCGGTGCATTGTCTGATTTATTTATTAACATCATTAATGTGATTCAGATGCAATCAATAACTTATTTCTAATTATGGTTCAGAAATTAATGAGGGACTGTGTCAAAAATGTCACCAAAATGAATATTGTTGCAAAAAAGTACTATGAGATCTGGACTTTTATATTATATGTTACATGTGATATAATTAAGCAATATCACAAGAGCAAGAGAGCTGTTTTCACAAATTTCAGCATGACCACAAACATGATATTGCTTTTATACAAACATTCAATAAATTATTTATGCATTTGTAATTTACCAATTCAGATTGCAATGGAAAGATGAATTTTGTTGTTAATGATTTCATTTGATTGGTAATACCTCTATATAGTGTCTTATTCTAATTATATTTATTGACTAAAAATAAGTAATTTCTCAGGCAGTCATGTGGATCTTTATGAATTTAACGAGTGCTGGTCTGGTCTTGGTCTTGACTCGGTCTCGCCCTGCCTTGGTCTTGGTCTTGTCTTGGTCTCAACACACATTGGTCTTGGTCTCGACTTGGTCTCGGATTAGGTGGTTATGACTACAACACTAATCACCACACACCCAAACAATGCATGAGTATTGACAGTTAATTATTTGATTTTCTATGTTTTCACAGATCTAACACAATAAACAAAAGAGAAAACTAAAATGGTTAAAGTCTGCATGAGTGAAATAAATTTGTCCTATTGTGACGTATATCTGAGTGAAACGGCTTCTCAAACAAGAAAAAAAATGTAGGGCAGGACTTAATTTTGTCCATTGGTAATTGATTGGATCATTGTGGTTTTGCTATTGGTCGATCTCATGTGAGTGACAGGTTGATCCCGCCCTCGCGCCAGTAAACACGACATCAGAAAAGAGATGTTGCTGCAAAAGGGAGGGGAAGTTACTTTGAATACATAAATAAAAAAATGATGATAATGCACGGATAAATCATTTATAATAAATACTGCAATATTCCATAAAAACAAGAATAGTCCATTTTGATTTCATGGTGAGTAAGTAATAACTATGAGGCCTTTTTGCAATATATATTGTATGTTCTGTACTTTCTCAGCTTGACAGAGAGCTAACAGACTCAAGGAATTTCAGACAGGGAAATAAAGTTTATTGTTGACTGTTTTCTGTTCAATGAGTTTTTTCTAAAACTGAAAAAGGTGAAATTGAAATTATACACCGAACATTTGTAAAACGGTTATATGTATATGTAGCCAATTACACATTACTTTACAATTGCATATTATTTTCCATCTGCTCACAAGAATAGAAAAGATGTATGGTGTTTCGTCGTGCCAGATTATCTTGATATATTTTTCATTTAGATCACGGTAGGAGACACACAACGTCATCCTCGCAGAGGAACATCTAACATGTGTTAGCCTCAATTAATGTGAAATTGCATAACCAGTTGAGCTCCTAATTCTCAGGAAAGCTAAAACAACAATTATGAAAATGGAAATGGAAAAACAGGAAGTAGGAGGTGGAAACAAAAGAGGTAAAAAAACAAAGCAATACAAAACCACAACTCACTCAATACAAATCCAATTGTCTGGATTTAGCATTAGCAGAAGCTTAGCATGTTCAGGTCAAAAGGTGAATAATCTGATGAGACTGACATAAGTCTCTGTACCAGCTCCTCAGTCTCTTAGCATTAGCGCTGATGTGCAGGCCAGTTTAACTTTTAAAACAGGTTAATAGTCTGAACTCCCTGTGCTCTTTTGACATAAGGAGGGCAGATGTGTCAGGAAATATTTGATCTCTAGTAGTAGATTAAAAATAAGGGTAAAAAAGGTAAATTTTTTGAAATATTTAACAGTTAACTCTGATGAGAGAGCTGCTTTTGAATATCAAGCTGTATATGAGTTTAAATGTGTGTATGTGTGTGAGGCATCATTACAAACTGAAAAATTTGATTTAAAGGCACAGTATGTAATTTTCACCACTAGAGGTTGCATATTCAAAACCATAACAAAGGCATAGCTTGATGACGCTGTGAAGGAGTTTTATAACCATTACGTTTGATCACATGATTTTATTTCATAACGTAAATGTTTAATGCTAAATTATTACTCATACGTGTCACTTTATTTGTTGAATTAAATAATGGGGTAACGCAGCGCAGTTGTACTTGTTAAACAGTGTCAGGAAATGCTACACCAATATTGATCCTCGTTTTATTTATCGTCTTGTCCAAAACTCTTCTTGGGTCATTTGATTCACCCATATGTTTACGTTCCTGCGAGTTATCTTTGGCGACAGAACCTGCTGCAAATGATAACGAAAAATTGTGGTCCGTGAAAATTGTGCAAAACAACAACAGAGTGGCATGCTCAACGCTACAACTACTACTTCTGCATTTTTTCCATGAGACTCACTGTGTTGCCAAGGTTTCTATGGCAGAGTTAGGGTTAGGAAACATTTGGGATAATATAATTACACATATGAATAAAATATATATAACACTGCTAGTGGTTTTTGGATAATTTAATGCAAAAATCTTACATATTGTGCCTTTTTAAAGATTTTTAGATTTGTTTTTATCCAAAAATGTAAGTTCTGTCATTGTTGTCTTGTTGTTAACCCAGAAAACATGAAAAAGGACAACCCAGTAATTTTGTTTTGGTAAGCCTTTCTCTGCAAGCACGTGAAAAAACTTAAATTACATCTTGTAAAAATGGGCATAACAGGTCCCCTTTAATCAATGTTGTCCCATACTATGGGGTAAATTCAGAGTTTGAAATTACGGAGCCTTCAGACCCGTGTCTCCACCTCGGGCAGTCAGTCCTTCGGCTTCGCCTTGGGTCTGTGCTCCCTCACCTCCCCCATCACTAAGGCTCCATCGGGCTCCCTCGTCCTTCCGGCTACACCTTGTTCTCTCATCTCATCCGCCTCCATCGATAGGCCCTAAAGCTCTGTTCAGGAGAGCCCCGTCAGCTTCGCTATGGTATGGACCTCTGATAACCCTTATGGTTCCTCGTCCTTCACCTTTAGCCAAAGCCCCCACCCTCCCTCTACCGTTGTACAGTTGTTTACGGCGCAATGTCACGCCTTGCTTGTTTTTCTCCTTGGTTTTAATTATTACATTTACCTGTCATCTAATTTGTTATCCCTGTGTATAAGTCTGTTTTGCTCTGTTCTTAGTCAGTGTTTTGTTAACATTACGTGTAGAAAATATTCATGTTTCTCCTGAGATTCTTCTACGTATTTCTGTTGTTGGATTAAAAGAATGAATTTGGAAATGAAATTTGGAATGAATTGTGATGTCCTTCATGTTGGCTTCCTACAACTCGTGACAGACACAACCACAAGACAGAATTTAAATTTTTGAGTGAAATATTCCTTTAATTCCCACAGTCTGGCTTAAAAAAATCCCTCTGCTTTTCTGCTGATTTAGTGGTGTGATTAAACAGAAGCCAAACGCATAACACTATTGAGCAAACAGCTGCTCTAGATTTCATGTGTGAGTACAATCAGATCTGCAAAAGCGGAACAAACACATACATATTCTCC
Organism: Rhinogobio ventralis; assembly: GCA_039654625.1. Classification (NCBI taxonomy): domain Eukaryota; kingdom Metazoa; phylum Chordata; class Actinopteri; order Cypriniformes; family Gobionidae; genus Rhinogobio; species Rhinogobio ventralis. The sequence continues at coordinate 14,401,083 of CM077214.1, forward strand.
AAGAGACTTTCACGCTCACATTCTCTCATTTTTTATAGCTTTTGTATATTAAAAAATTGTGTTTGGTCGCTAGAGTTCCTGAAGCAAACACCACTGGGAAACACTGCTATAAAGGAGGATATGTTTTCTATTAGGTCCATTTGTTGCAGTGATATAACCAGAGCTTTTGGTCTCTGTTTGGTCTCTGCAGGAAGAGCTTGAGTGGCAGGACTGTTAACGTGTTATGACACTTCGGAAAGCCACTGTGCCCTGTGTATGATGACTACAGACAGAAGCCTCTCTGCAGAGAAAGGAAGACCGAGAGCTAAAATAAGGAGAAAGGGATGAAGGATAGAAGAGGTAAGAGATGGAGGGATGAGTCGGGAAATAAAGGAAGAGAGGACGGTGTAATAGTCTTTTGTTTCCCGTGGCTGTTGGGTTTCAAAGCAACTCTCGTGACATCATTACCCCATTTGTACTGTACACCTCTTAGTCTGTCCCCGTGGCTATAGCTTTCATCATGGCATCCAAATGCCCCAAAAAACCCAAGGACACAAACTGACAGACATACACGCACACTCTTTCTTGTGCTCTCATTCTATAACACATACTTATATGTGAGGCTGAGTGAAAAAAGAATAAATAGGCAGAGGTAGATGGTGCAACTTTTTTTCTAAGGCTGCAGATGTTCAAAAATGCAAATGCGTTTGAATTCTCATGACTAGTCCGCCAAAGCTCTATAGCGAAGAACAAAACCTGAGAGGAAATGCAGTTGAAATGCCCAAAGCGGAATTGTTCTAATTCAAAGCCTTTGCACATGAAAAGCTCCAATGAATATCAGAATGCAGGAATAATGTGAAAGAAGTGTTTGGTAGAATGTATGTGTTATAATTCTTACAGATGGTGAGAACATATTATCAAAACTATAAACTTATATCAAAAGTCTAGAAACATACTGTAACTCTCGACTTGCATGCTGTAGCATGTCGGATGTGGAATATTCCTACATGATATACACTCACCTAAAGGATTATTAGGAACACCTGTTCAATTTCTCATTAATGCAATTATCTAATCAACCAATCACATGGCAGTTGCTTCAATGCATTTAGGGGTGTGGTCCTGGTCAAGACAATCTCCTGAACTCCAAACTGAATGTCAGAATGGGAAAGAAAGGTGATTTAAGCAATTTTGAGCGTGGCATGGTTGTTGGTGCCAGACGGGCCGGTCTGAGTATTTCACAATCTGCTCAGTTACTGGGATTTTCACGCACAACCATTTCTAGAGTTTACAAAGAATGGTGTGAAAAGGGAAAAACATCCAATATGCGGCAGTCCTGTGGGCGAAAATGCCTTGTTGATGCTAGAGGTCAGAGGAGAATGGGCCGACTGATTCAAGCTGATAGAAGAGCAACTTTGACTGAAATAACCACTCGTTACAACCGAGGTATGCAGCAAAGCATTTGTGAAGCCACAACACGCACAACCTTGAGGCGGATGGGCTACAACAGCAGAAGACCCCACCGGGTACCACTCATCTCCACTACAAATAGGAAAAAGAGGCTACAATTTGCATGAGCTCACCAAAATTGGACAGTTGAAGACTGGAAAAATGTTGCCTGGTCTGATGAGTCTCGATTTCTGTTGAGACATTCAGATGGTAGAGTCAGAATTTGGCGTGAACAGAATGAGAACATGGATCCATCATGCCTTGTTACCACTGCGCAGGCTGGTGGTGGTGGTGTAATGGTGTGGGGGATGTTTTCTTGGCACACTTTAGGCCCCTTAGTGCCAATTGGGCATCGTTTAAATGCCACGGCCTACCTGAGCATTGTTTCTGACCATGTCCATCCCTTTATGACCACCATGTACCCATCCTCTGATGGCTACTTCCAGCAGGATAATGCACCATGTCACAAAGCTCGAATCATTTCAAATTGGTTTCTTGAACATGACAATGAGTTCACTGTACTAAAATGGCCCCCACAGTCACCAGATCTCAACCCAATAGAGCATCTTTGGGATGTGGTGGAATGGGAGCTTCGTGCCCTGGATGTGCATCCCACAAATCTCCATCAACTGCAAGATGCTATCCTATCAATATGGGCCAACATTTCTAAAGAATGCTTTCAGCACCTTGTTGAATCAATGCCACGTAGAATTAAGGCAGTTCTGAAGGCGAAAGGGGGTCAAACACAGTATTAGTATGGTGTTCCTAATAATCCTGGTAATAATAATTTGGTGTTTTGTTGTCAGATGCTCACAAGAATATACTGTATGTAAAGCATTTGCTGTAGCATTTGTTTTTCAGGACAATTCTGCCATGCAAAGGCAAAAACAGTAACACTAGAACTACGAAAAATGGCTTCAAAGAATTTCAATTAAATTTAAATAGTTACAGAATAGATTATAATCTAAAAGATCCAGTATTAAATATAACAATTTTGACAAGATAAGTAGTTGCTGTGTTTTGTGCAACACATTCTCACACCCAACTCGTCACATATTGACGCTTGGTCAGGACCCCTTGGCATCATTTTTCAACGCACAGGGTACTGGGTACATTGCTTTCAGTTGTTTGCCTTATGCGTCAGATCAAGACACATAATTTGTTGCATTTATAAAAGTAGACATGATAAATAAATATTTATTTATATACTTTTTTATTCTGGAGCAACTAACCCAACCTACCCACTTCTAAACAATATAAAACACATAAATAAAAGTAGTCACAGCTATTTATTACAAAAACTGACCAAAAACAGTATAAAAGTATTAACTCATGTTGCATTCAAAGTCTTCTGAAGCCATATGATATCTTTATGTGAAGAACAGAGTGGATCTTAATGTTTTAATCGCTGAAATGAGTCATATCTCATTCAAAAGATATACCTAACACAATCGTCATGAGACACACGACAGCTAATGCCATTTTGCAATCAGAGCTGACGCAATGATGCAATTGGTCACGAGACATACGAGAGCCAATGCAATTTCACTATCAAAGCTAACGTTTCTTTGGGCAGCAATTTTTTTATGTGTGCATGATCTACGGCGGATGGAGAACGGGGATTGTTTTTGAGTGTTTTCTTTACACAAATCAATCGTTTGGTCTGAAACACTTGAAATATTTGTACTTTTTGAATAATTGTGTATCTGCCTCTTACATCCTGTGTTTTATATCAGATAATACACAAATGGGTTTAGGAGTGGGGTTGGGTTACGTGTTCAAACGTGTCTAAGTAGCGTAAAAAAATTAATAAAATAAATGTAAATAAAATTATTCTGGCTGATTAAATTGAGAATCACATCACATTTTAAACCAATATATAATTTCATCATGACGATAACATTCATGCCCAATGCGTCTGTGTATGACGGTAAAGGTTTCTCATTCAAGTCAATGAAGTATCCTGCGTGTCGAAAAATTACGCCAAAGGGGTACCCTGTGCTTTAAAAAGTGACGCCGAAGGGGTCCTAAACAAGCGTCAATATGTGACGAGTTGACGAGTGAGAATGTGTTGCTATGTCATGCAGGGCAGAATTATTAACATAGAAGATCATTCACTATCATACATCAACATTTTGACTAAGTCAGGGTTGAAAATTGAGAAGTTTTGTTTGAGGCTAGTCAGTTGTATAACAGTGGTTATTATTACTGCAAGTCAAGATACATCATCTAAAGTTTTAGTCACATTAGCAAAATGTGCTTAATGCTTATTGTCAATGCTCCAGAAATAAACAACTAGGACTAGAACTAGCTAACTTAGGCTAAAAGTTAGCTTACAAGCAGATAAGAAAATGAAGTTTAATACAGCAAATATATTTACATAAAAAGATTTGAAATGCAAATTGGGTGTTTTTCAAATGTGCATCTTGAAACCAGGGGCTGTGTTTACGTATGGCAGAGTAAGGCATACCTTGGCATTCAGACATAACAAGGGAAATAAACAGCTCATGATCCTGCTCGTTAGTTCTTTTGCTTGAGTTGGCCTTTGGCAGAAATTTCAGCTTTGAAAAGTAAATTCAAATAGCCTAACGCCGTGTCCTAAACAGATGCGATGCAATAAGATTTCAAGCGGCATTTTTTAAATCAATCAAAAATCACAGCCAATCAGAAGAGCATGTGGGCGGGCTCTCTCTGCAAGCTTGCATTTGGAACGAAATGGATAAGTACATTATCAAATTCCTAAATCTTAACATGATGACATTTTTAAATCATAGAATACACTTGTTTGTTCACCTTAAGCTGACAGTTTGAACATTGTGGTTTCCTTTAATTTATTTTCAAGATCTGAGGTGAATTAGCCCTTCGCTAAGCCCCGCCCTCCTTAGTTACTGTTGCTACGCCTGACAAGCTTTCATGCCTGGCACGTCTATTACAGTATAAATGCACCGGTGTCAGACATTCCCAAGGAGATAATTAGTAAATTTTGGCGAACAGGTGAAATATCTGAGAGAGCAAGAGGGACTGCAGTATGCATTCGAGGGATATATCCACGACATAATATGCAACCGATTAGAGAATAATTTCATCAAAATTAAAGCTAAAGCCTATAGGTCCCAGCGCAAGCAGCAGCCGAATGTGTTCCTCACAAACTGTTCCTCATGCACAGCAGGGTAGGTGAAATTAGAAAATAATCTGATAATTATAAATCAAACAGTTTATCCATAAATCTTGTGGAATAAACACAAAACATTAGCCTGACCACTTTGCAATGATAACATTCTCCCGCTTATATTTTTATATATAAAAATATATATACTCCCACACTGCTTGATCCACGCCTGGCATTTTTCCCCTTGGGTTTTAGGTTTGGGGAAGGGAAAAAATCCCCCCCCCGGGCGTGGCTTAGCGACGGGTCATTTAGCCTATCAAATGTTGCTTTCAGTAGGCTATGTCTATAAAGGTCACAAAAAATGATATTCAAACTTACACTAAATTATTTTTACATTAAATAAATCACATAATTTGCACCTGAGATTATCATTGTATTACTTTGTATGTTGTTACAACATACAATCGCCGTTGCGGCTGGTTAGTAGGCTACAAAAACATGGAAAAGATACATTTTCTTTGATTAGGACATCGGACATAGGACATGTGTAGGCTTATAGGGTTTCAGAATTTGCATTGATTTCGTATTGTTGTTAAGTCTGTGCATTACGATCGCATTCTTTTATCATGGTGGATTTTTGTCCACATTTTGTTTAGATATAATATGATTACTTGGGAATGTTGCTGTATGACCAGAAGAAATCATGCCATATCCTTTGTGAAACACCACCACTGCTTGAAACAAAATAAATATGTCAACTTGGCCACTGGTTTAGAGCATTTCAGCCTGTTTTCTGTGTTTCATTACCTGCTGAGCAGTTTAGCCAAGTTGCCGAATACTGCATGGGCATCATTTTATCATAGTATAACCTAAAGCGGGTCTGACTGGTGTGCTGAAATTTAATTAAGAGCCCCATGTAGGGAAATTGATCAAACAGGACTGACTATGAAGGTCTATGTAATTACACTGAATTTATATTGAACACCAGATAACTTGCATCTAGTAACAGCTTTTAGTACAAAATCCGGTACACTGTTTATGTAAAACTGAAAAGCTATAATCCATGAAACATGAATTACTTTAGATAAACATATAAACACAACTCACAAAGATAAACACAACTCATTAATTTAAGCAAATAAAGGGTCAGTTTCTTCCAAGAAAAATCTATTTCCTCATACAGCCTTAATGAACCGCATGCAATTGATAATTGATGTCAGTTCGGCACCTTGTCTTCCCAGGTTGCATTGCAGTGGGAAGTCAGAGTATCAGTGCTTTTTATCGCTGAATAGCGATTTAGCCTAATGAGCTTCACGAGTCTCTGCAATGAGGTGTGAAATCAAGAGTTTATAAAAAAATGGTAAATGAGTTTTTAATTTCATTGTTGCAAACATGGCAGAGAGCTGCGTTTGTAATTGCCAAACAACTCAAAACAGCAAATTATGAGAGACACGCTGACTTTGATGAGTTTAACTTGTTTGCATTGACTCCTGAAAGTTTTTGTGCATCACAAGTGCCACCATTGCAGAGAAAAGAATCATTTCATAACCTAGATAACACCCTGGAACATGGGGAGAAAAGAAACAAATCATTTTTTCGCAAATGAGGTAATTATTTTGGGTTAATGGACTGAAATGCTTAAAGCCAAGAGGCCTTGCCGTCTAAAACACTGCCACATTTCCTTGGTTTATTATGACTCATTTATAATTTAATCATGAAAACAAGTCATTAACATTAATTTGAATAATGCATAGTGGTACATACGATACAATACTGGCTAATTATAATTATTAAGCAACCATTTAAGTGGCCAATAAGTACATTTAACTTGGTCTTAATGGTATTTTTTTATTTAGTCATTTAATGACTTCTCAACAGATGCACAAATCATTTACCGTTCTTCCCATTCTAAGATCCCAACACGTCTTTACCGCACAAAATATAGCTAATATGAAGCACGTACATGCACACAAAATAATAATCTACCTAAATTACCATGTCTTCATCCTTCTCATTCACTCCCATTGACTCGGTATCCGTGGAGACACTGCTGAGCTGGTGCTCTTTGAAGTCTTCCTTGAGGCTCCTTTTCAAATATCACCCATTTTGTGGAAGCAATCGAATTTTCCTTGGCAGTGGTGTGTTAAACATTAACCCTGCCAGACCAATTGATATTCCGAACGCAGAGCTCCGACTACTGTTCCTTTCTCCCTAAACTCCAGCCCCAGTTCCCACAGCACAGTCTGTGCATCAGATGGGTCTCTTTCTCTCTGCGCTGGATTCAGTGCACATTACAGCGCTTTAAAAAGAGTCAAGCGATGATACTTTTAACATCAAAAAGCTGGAGCACCAAATCTGGTTTTCTGGCAGGACGGACAGCGCTCGGCCTTTAGAGATCCGACTACAGAAAACCACTCTGGATAATGGTGTGAGCTGCAAAGTGTTTAATACCCACAGATCAGTTTTCAGGTCCTTTGATGATTCCATGTCTTTGGTTACATTGGATTATGTTTGACTGGTCCACATGAACCAAAGGGCAAAATGACATTATAGCCCTATTCGAATTGGACTAGTTTTCTGATCACCCGATGTCTGTGATTTCAAGTGCCGTTTTCTAGACATGGACATTACAGTAGTGGTTCCTTTTAATGATATCTATTTTATTTTCATTTATTATAAAAACCTTATTTAAATGAGCTTCACAAAAATTATGATCCCACGTAAATCAGTAGAAAATTCTTACCTGACGCTGGTGTTAAAAGTCTTAGCAGTTTACTTATTTATTTTATTTTATTTTTTCATCGGATACCATCCATATTAAAGGTGCAGCATGCAAAAGATTGGTGTGCAAACTAGCTCAGGTAGGGCAAAAAAATGATACAATATCAGCAATTACAGACATTCAATTTCTCAATCACAGAGATTAGAACCAATCACAAAGTACGTCTGTGAAGCATCTGGGAAAACAAATCCCATCTGAATGGATCTTATGATGATGCTGAAATAACTAATCCATCTGGTGGAAAAATTTTATCATAGAGGAAGATTAATTAACATATATATATTTGAGATCATACAGGAGCTAACATGTGTTTCTGCCATGCGGGACACCTTATTTGAGGGCTCTCCTGTACCAAAGGTGTCGGGCAGAACTAATTCTAAATCTGTGTGCTGTGTTTCTTACTTTTACCATGTGTGGAAAACTACTGAGAAGGATTGTTTACACTTTGGGGGGTATAAGAGATTGTGGCTTCTGTTATGTCTTCAGTTAGCACTCTACAGACATTCAGGATGGCTGTATGACTGTGACTCTTTTCTTGCAAGAAAATAAATCTTTATAAAGACAATTGGCTAAGGTTTGTCTCTTATTCAGTGGTGCAACTGACAGTTAATTTTTTGCCATGACATCCATAAAATCAATATTGAGAATATCCTCAATATACAGTGTACAGTGGAAAAAGTATTATGTATTATTATGTAAATTTAGTATTATGTACTATTATAGTATTCAATAATATTTTAAATTAGCTTTTATTTTTATATTTTTATGGGGGGGGGGTCAATTTATCTTAGTTTAAGTTTTAGTAATTTTGTTATATTCTTTTGGCATTTTAGTAGTTTTTTTTAAATATATTTCTATATACTGTACAATAGCTATAATTATTTTTTATTTCAGCTTAAGTTTTAGTAATTTTAGTACTAAATAGGAAATTTAGTACTTATTTCCTTTAGTTGTCAAAGCAACATTTCAATTTAATTTTTATTTCAGATTTATTTCAATTACAGAAAACAATTTTTTAATAGTTTTAGTTAACAATACCAATACACATCCCCAGTACATGCTGGAAACACATATTTACACATATTTCTTTTCTTTTGTAGATTTTACTTAATTTCTTACCTTTTAAACATCTAAAAATGAATATTCAAAATGTTTTTATTTTTTAAAAACCCTACTATCTGAAGACTCTTTATAAATATAACAAATACTAAAATTTACTTACAAAGTTCGAGCTTTCCTTTCTACATGCCTAAATTGAGTGCAAAGTTTCAGTTTACTAAATATATTTATCATACACAATATACACTTATTTGATTTAAATACTGTTTAAAAAATAGCAAATAATCAGAGAAATAGGCCTGATTGATATATTATTTAATTAAGAAAATAGTTGTGACCTCACATTATGGGAAATCATGCACAAATCATAAACCTGATACAGAAGCAGCTCTTACAGAGCGTCACCTGTGGTTCCGTTCCTTTATAGTATTCCCTTATAGTATGACAGAGGTGCTTGGGTTCATGCAGCTATTGTTGGAACACTATATGTGTGTGTCTGTGTGCAATATAACAGTGACTAAAGGCATCATAAAAGCCACTGATTCTTTTGCTACAGCTCACAAAACAGCATCCTAGCATCTCTTGCTGCATTTAGGCTGCTGCCATAGCGACTGTAAAAGCAAAGACCTGGCAGAACAAAGGTTAGTCTGATCTCAGACAATGAAGTGAAGCTGACTTCACAGTGTGACTTCTCCTGTATCCTCTAATCCTGTTCTCTGGGCTTCCTACCTGCCAGTGTGAGTCTCCAGTTCTATTAGAGACAGACAGTATGTGTGTTTGTGTGCATATATACAAAGTCTGTTATAAAAAAAGTATTTATTTAATTAAAATACAGTAAAAATGGCAATATTGTGAAATAATATTACAATTTAAAATAACTGCTTTTTATTTTAATATATTTTAAAATGTAATTTATTCCTGTGATGACAATCTTCAGTGTCTAATGATCCTCTCATTCTATGCTGATCGCATTACATTACTGTATTGCATTGCATTATTGTACTACATTGACAGCCCTAATATTTATATTATAGAAAGAATTTAAATTTGGGGTGGCTACAGAAGATAAATCAGGATTTTAAAGGTGGGCAGACACAAAAATCAATTAGTGTTGACATCTTTTTGTGAATTCTGTATGCATATATTTACTAGAATTTTTTTTCTAGGAAAGATCAAACAAAAACATGCAGGATTTGGAATGGATTGACAAACAAATTGCCAGTATTTGTTTTGCTGGAATGCTGAATGGAACATTCTGGGTCAATTTAACCCTCAGGTGGGTGTGTATGTGTGTGAGTGTGTGTTTTGGTTGGCAGTTAATTAAAAATCTCGTTCAGTGTGCTTCAGCTTACATCAGGTAGATGTGAGGTGTTCTTTCTCTAATAAGACTGTGGGTGTGGGAGGCAGTGTAGGTACAGCACATTTAGGTCTGCAGTTGTCTGATCAAATCCTTTGCCACCAAATTTTAGTTTCACTAGAGCCTGTGTGTGTGTGTATGTGTGTGTGTGTGTGTGCTTGTTTATGTGATTTATGAGGACACAAATTTGTATAATGACATGGGTATTACACTGGTATTACAACGTAAACATGGTTTATGAGAACATTTCAAATGTCCTCATATTTCAAATAGCTTTAAAAACCATACTAAACAATGTTTTATTAAAAATGTAAAAATGCAGAATGTTTTCTGTGATGGGTAGGTTTAGGGGTAGGGGTCGTGTAGGGGGATAGAATGTACAGTTTGTACAGTATAAAAAACATTATGCCTATGGAATGTCCTCATAATGTAGTTGCACCAACATTTGTGTGTGTGTGTGTGTGTGTGTGTGTACGTTTTTCTATCCCGGTGGGGACTCGTGTCACTGTGGGGACCAAAAGGCCACGTACACACTGCAGCTAAATTCAGTTGTCAGTTCACCTTTTAATTGCTTAATCCTGTTCTGTACACACACAGTTCAGAAAATTTACAGGTAGCGACAACCGCACTTACAGAAATTCTGTGCAGTGTGTACAGAACAGAACTGAATAACTAGTTGTTAATGACGCACAACGAAATTTATGATAGATGACAGATGAAAGATATTGCCAAAAGTTTTGGGACGCCTGCCTTTACATGCACATTAACTTTAATGACATCCGTATAGGGTTTAATATGGAGTTGGTCCACCCTTTGCAACTATAACTTCAACTCTTCTGGAAAGGCTTTCCATAAGGTTTAGGAGTGTGTTTATGGGAATTTTTGACCATTCTTCTAGAAGCGCAGGTCAGGCACTGATATTGGACAAGAAGGCCTGGCTCGCAGTCTCCACTCTAATTCATCCCAAAGGTGTTCTATCGGGTTGAGGTCAGGACTCTGTGTAGGCCAGTCAAGTTCCTCCACACCAAACTCGCTCATCCATGTCTTTATGGACCTTGCTTTGTGCCCTGGTGCGCAGTCATGTTGGAACAGGAAGGGGCCAGCCCCAAACTGTTCTCACAAAGTTGGGAGCATGTAATTGTCCAAAATGTCTTGGTATGCTGAAGCATTAAGAGGTCCTTTCACTGGAACTAAGGGGCCAAGCCCAACCCCTGAAAAACAACCCCACACCATAATCCTCCCCTCCACCAAACTTTACACTTGGCACAATGCAGTCAGGCAAGTACCGTTCTCCTGGCAACCGCCAAACCCAGACTGGTCCATCGGATTGCCAGACAGAGAAGCGTGATTCGTCACTCCAGAGAAAACATCTCCACTGCTCTAGAGTCCAGTGGCGGCGTGCTTTACACCACTGCATCTGACGCTTTGCATTGCACTTGGTGGTGTAAGGCTTGGAGATGTATCTCTCATCTGTATGAGCGGTGCAAGAAATCACAGGGAAAGTGGCACAAGCCTGACTAGTGTTGCCAGATCTTGCAAGCAAATCAGCAAACAAGAACAAGCCTATAAAAAACAAAATAAATGGAAATGCTTTATGCTGAAAATAAGACCAAGATATCACAAACCACAACTGCTCACTTTAATAACTCCATAAACTCGATCACTTTATGAGCCAAGCTTAAACAACAAGCCTAAAAATGCTTATAATAAGTGGAGAGGCAACACTGCTAGTGCGCCAAATTGTGGTACCCATGAGGAAATGATATAAATCATACAGAATGTGAATTCTGAATGTGAAAAACCATTACATCTATGGAGAATCCCCACAAAGATAATAAACCAGACATGTATGTGTATGTATGTGTGTGTGTGTGTGTGTGTGTGTGTGTGTGTGTGTGTGTGTGTGTGTGTGTGTGTGCGTGTGTGTGTGTGCTTGTGTACGTGTACCCAGATGGGGCACTGAAAGAAATTTCATGCTATAACACAATCATGGTTCTAGTTCAGGACTTCCCCACACTTCACAATTTCTAGAAAATCAATGATAACGGATACAGGAACATCTGCTCTTGGAAACCTCACTGCTGTACAACACATTACTTTAATTGATAATATTCCAGCATCACTTCTGATGTAATATAGTGTGATATCAGACAAGAGTGGATGAACACATACGACTATATATATAGGCTATATGAATATACTCCTTACAACAAGGCAAGCAGCTGCTGGAGCCTCAGAACAACTCTCATTGGTTAAACTTTGTCTCAATCCACTCTCTGTTTCCCCTATGCCATGAATCACAATATCATGATTACTAATTCAGGCACCAGATCCATTAGACATTGAGACACTGATGACTCAATTACCTGCGGGCCAATTACAAGGTCACGCATTAAAACGGCTGGTTTTTATCAACAACATCGCTGTATAACATGTCTTTATGCACGTCATTATGGAATATGCACTTGTCCTGCATTATTTTATTGTTTAAATAGCTAACATAATAAAGCAAATATGATGGTAACACTTTACAGTAAGGTCCTATTTGTTAACACAAGAAAATGCATTATCTAACATGAACTAACAATGAGCAGTATTATTTAAGCATTTATTAATTAATCTCAATTAGAAAAATACTGTTGTTCATGTTAATTCACAGAGCATTAATATTAACAGATAACTTGATTTAAAAAATGTAAACTAAACATTTAAATTAACAGACTAATATTAATTAATGCTGTAGAAGTATTGTTGTTATGTTATTCATGTTATCAAATGTAGTTAACTTACATTATTGCACGGCTCTGTGGAATACTTGTTTCTGATTGGTCAATCGCGCATTTCAGCGGTATGTTATTCCCAGATAACAACCGCCAAAGTGAATAACACACCGCTCATCCGGGAACAACAAGTTATCTTGACCGGTACTACTTATATGCTTAAAGTGTCACTCCACTGTCGTTGACTGATGGAAGACTTCAAGGGTTAGTTCACCCAAAAATGAAAATTAGCCCATAATTTACTCACCCTCAAGTCATCCTAGGTGTATATGACATTCTTCTTTCAGACGAATACAATCGGAGTTATATTAAAAAAGTCCTGGATAATCCAAGCTTTATAATGGCAGCGATTGTTGTTCTGTTAAAAATGCCATAAAAATGCATCTGTCCGTCAAATAACATGCTCCACACGGCTCTGGGGGGTTAATAAAGGCTTTCTGACGCGAATCGACGCGTTTGTGTAAGAAAAATATCCATATTTAAAGTATATAAAGTAAAGTTTCGGCCGATCGCCTTCCGTATTCAATTTATGGGAAAAGTGTTGAAAGTGCCTCTGCAGTTCAAATGCTTATGCTACCAGTTACGGTCGTCAGACACTACGTACGCATTTTTAATTGCGAGAGGCATTTTTAACACTTTTTCCACAGAAGGCGACCGGCCAGAACTTTACTATACTTTACTTTACGTTTTAAATATGGATATTTTTCTTACACAAATGCATCGCTTCGCTTCAGAAGGCCTTTATTAACCGTGTGGAGCACGTTATTTGATGGAAAGGTGCAGTTTTTATGGACTTCAAAAACAACTACTGCTATTATAAAGCTTGGATTATCCAGGACTTTTTTAATATAAATATATATTTTATTCGTCTGAAAGAAGAATGTCATATACACCTAGGATGACTTGAGGGTGAGTAAATCATGGGCTTATTTTCATTTTTGGGTGAACTATCCCTTTCAGCATTAATTTCAACATATATGGTAAAAACTAATATTTTCAGCAATAGATAAAGGCTTAAAGCAGTTTGTAACTGATTTACTGTACCCTTACATAACAAAATAAATAATATAAATAACATACTATTATCAATAAAGGAACAGACATAAATAAACAAAAAAGGGGAGGGATATGTAATCTTTCTCTCTATTTTTTGCCTCTAATTAAAAGTGTGCATTATTGTTTCACTTTCATTAACATAAATGATGCAGGATTAAAAGATTAAAAACAGAATTATCTGTCTTCAAACATTTAAACTCGAACTTGTCCTCTGAAGACTTGAGAGACTTAAGGTTGCAAAGGGGTGGAAAATTTCCGTTAATTTCTGTAAACTTTCCATGGGAAGTTAAAACAAAAATAAAAATAAAAATATCCAAAAACCACTAGAACAACGTTATATATTTTGTTGACTTGGTTACTTGCATTATCCCAAATGTTTCCATGAATGTTTAGATAGAGAAATATGCAATTTTAACCAGGACACAGATCGTGTCTGTGCGTCACCTATCAATGACATCATACCCGGGTTCCCTCGATTTCCGATTCCTTGATTTTTTTATTTTGTGGAAACCATAAAAAAAACACCAAAGACGCTTTAATATATGATGTGTTTTATTAGACAGGTGAGCAACTGTTTGGATACATTCATCGACAGAAAACAAATCATTGTTATATAGCGCAACACATTTAGTCTTATTGTTTAAATCATGTTTTCATGATTTACCACGAGTACCATGTTTTACCATGCTTAATATTAATCTAGCTTACTGCAGTGTGCAAAAAGTGTCTCATAGTAGCTGCCGAGCGAATGCACAGAGAAGCATTATAACTTTCAACACACTCAAATAATGTATCTAATATGATAAAACAGCGCTGCGTTACCCCACATACACAGTGGTCGTCTGCGGAGTAATAAAAGCTCAGCGAAATCCAGGCATCATCAAGCTACGCTTTTGTTTTGAATAAGCGACCTCTAGCGGCGAAAAAGTTCATTTTGTGACTTTAAGCTGAGGAATTTTGGAAATATTTGAAAAAGTAAAAAAAAAAAAGTTTCTCTGATTCCATAGTGACGAGAGGCCTCATTTATAAAATGTTGCAAAAAAACCATCCTACATTTGATCTTATGATCATTTCTCCAATTTGCATATGTGTAATTCAGAGAATGAACGTACGCACAAAAAAAAACATGTTCGCCTCGCTTCCAAATCGCAAATGATCTTGAAATTGACATATAAAAGAGCACCAGTCAACGTCCAAATCCTTTACTTGAGAATGGCGAGCAGGAAGAATTGCTTAGATTTCCAAATACCCACAGCACTCTCTGCCACAAGGAAAAGTGCGTACATCTGCTTAGACCCTGACATGGTGCTAAGCACTTTTCCACATCAAAGACCGTTTTTATCAATATAAATGTTGGCATGGATTTTAGCATATGCACACAATGATGATTTATAAAAGGATTCTAGAAATTATCTGTGCATGTGATAGAGGAATGCATAGTGCATGCAGGGGGTGTGGCCTCAATAGCCCTGCAGTAAATAATGTGTTGTGTGCATGTGATTTAGTAATGTGCAGGGTAGAAATTCAACAGATTTTGCTGCAAGAAGTTTTTTTTTAAAGGGATAAATTTAAAGGGATAGTTCACACAAAAATTAAAATGACCCCATGATTTACTCACCCTCAAGCCAACCTAGGTGTATATGACATTCTTCAGATAAATACAATCAGAAATATATTAAAAAATGTCCTGGCTCTTCCAAGCATTATAATGGCAGCCCAAAATTTTAAGCCCAAAAAAGTGTATCCTTATGAACTTATGAAAAAAACGTAACTCGCGAGACAATGACGTCGGACGTAGCGTAAGCGTCACTTTCACTTTACACTTTCTTTCTAAGTTGAATACAGAAGCTAGATATTTTTCTTAATAAAGTTTTAAATATGGATATTTTTCTTACACAAACCCATCGATTCACTTCAGAAGACCTTTAACCCCCCGGAGACGTGTGAAGCAGTTTTATAATGGATGGATGCACTTTTTTGGGCTTCAAATTTTGGGCTGCCATTCACTGCCATTATAATGCTTGGATTAACCAGGACATTTTTTAATGTAACTCCGATTGTATTCATCTGAAAGAAGAATGTCATAAACACCTAGGATGGCTTGAGGGAAGAGTAAATTATGGAATGATTTTTGGGTGAACTATCCCTTTAAGTTCCCTTTTATAGGCTAGCCCAGTGTTTCCCAACCATGATCCTGGAGGCCCACCAACACTGCACATTTTGCATGTCTCCCTAATCAAACACACCTGATTCAAATGATCATCTTATTAGTGGCGACTCCAAGACCTGAAATGGGCGTGTCAGATAAAGGAGACATGCAAAATGTGCAGTGTTGGGAGGCCTCCGGGAACGTGGTTGGGAAACATTGGGCTAGCCTATAAATTCCAGTTTATATCATTAATTCCTGTTAATTCCCAAACTTTGAAAATTCCCAGAATTTTGCAACCCTAAGAAGACCTGACAACATTTTTAGTATGTGAATATAGCAAGTTGTATGGCTTTGACAGAGCATTCTGGGAATATCTATGGAGTAAACGTTTCAGTACACTGGTGCAAGTTTGACAATGAAAAGAATGGCTGATTCTCTGGGAAATGCACTCATCAGAGGAGACTGAAACATCCACAAACTCACCTGATTTATTCTCTCTTTTTACTCATCCTTTTCCTCGTTGTGTTTAATTCTTTCCTCATGTCCTCCATGCAGGACGTCTGTAGCACTGAAATAGAGAAAAAACAGAGCACAAAATGCATTAGACCCCAGTTATTTTGAAGGTAAAATATGATTGAGGGACTCCACACCTTTGATAAACCTAAAATTTGTCCTCTGCAGTTCTCATCAGGCAATGTGCATGTTATGTTTTTCAGCTAGCAATTGTGCATCATCTGAATGTAGATATTATATTTCACTGTACATGGTTGTCTGAGACCTTAAAATACCATTAATATTTTTACACAACAGATCTGTGGAAACGAGAGGATATTATTCTATACTATTTCTGTCTTCATGGTTTTGTTTTTTAAAACAAAACCATGATAAAAAAATGCCTTTATCAAAGTGTCTATTTACAAGTGTTGGCAAGTGCTATTCGCACTAGCTGCACCTAACAATGCCTGGTTGAGCCAAACAAGATAAAAAAAAAACGTGCATTTCAATGTCTTCAGTGACATAGTCAGTAAAGCGTAATGCTTA
This sequence comes from Rhinogobio ventralis, assembly GCA_039654625.1. NCBI lineage: Eukaryota > Metazoa > Chordata > Actinopteri > Cypriniformes > Gobionidae > Rhinogobio > Rhinogobio ventralis. The sequence continues at coordinate 14,417,844 of CM077214.1, forward strand.
AGGATCTAGGTTTTGATGCGATCGACCTGGGTTCGAATCCATCTTTTGCCAAACTCACTCTTCTCCTTTTTTCCATCACATATCACATCGGAAAGGCATTTACCTTAAATAAAAATTAAGACAATGTTCTACAAATGGAAATAAAGTGCCTAGCGAAATGTTTAATAATAATAAAAGTATTTATTGGGTAGGGTTAGGGGTAGGTGTAGGGAGGGCTTTTATTGTCCCATTAAGGCGGCATCCATTTAATAATTTTAATAAATATAATCATTTACACTCTATGTTATTATTGCATCCTGTTAATGTACAACAATACTGAGGTGCAAATAGTATGTATCTGTCAAAATAAAGTATAAATTGCATGTAAATACTATTTACACATATTGCAAAAAAACTGCTACTTTTACATGGTGTAAATAGAATATATCACTATTTTCACTTAGTATGCTATTTCACTTAGTAAATAGCATCTACAGCTATTTGCACTTAGTGTAAATAGCAGCTGCCCACTATTCACCAAGGATGCATTAAATTGATAAGTTGAAAATGACAATAAAGACATGTATAATGTTACAAAATATCTGTCAATTGCGTCATATCTGCGTTACCCTCGGTTTCCAGTTTTATTTTGCAAAAACGCTTTACTCTTACTGCAGTGTGCAACAAGTGTCATAGCAGCCGCCTAGCGAATACAAAGAGTAACGTCATAACATAATTTTCAACACACTCAAATGTATCTAATACGATAAACAGAGCTGCGTTACCTCATACTTGTGAACGGAAAAGCGGAAATGGCGCCGGCGACTGTGGCATAATAAAAGCTCCGCAGCTCGCGAGGCGTGTGTTGCGTTCATCTTATTAACAATCGCTCCAGCGGCCTTGCTCAGCTCCCACAACACTCGGCCCTGCTCTGCTTCATAATCGTATCCATGAACATGATTTCTGCCTGAGTCCTATCCCGATTCTTTTCCACCGGCTGTGAGGTGAAGACTACATGTCCCAAGATTCTGCGCTCAAACTTGGCGTCATCAAACTACACCTTTGTTTTGAATAAGCGACCTCTAGCGGACGGAAAAGTTACATAGTGCACCTTTAAATTAGAAAACAGTTATCTGAAATTGTAATAATATTTCCCAATATTCAAGCTCAGATTGCTATAGAAGCTGTACTTGCATGTTAAATAGCTGCCCAGAGAGGCGTTTCAAAGATGGCCGCCGAGTGAAATGACTTGCCTTAAAGGGACAGACAAAAACATTAAAAAATCTTACACACCCCAAACTTTTGAATGGTAGTGTATAATATAATGTAATAATAAACAAATAATTTGTACTTTATAACTATAATTTATAATCAGTATTCATTGCCTAAAACATAATTTGCTCATGACAATACAAGTAGGTACAAATAAGATAATCCATAAGCAAGTTTTGGTGCATATTCTGTCACCTTCAGTTCTGAGATATTTGCTACGCCCCTGCACACACACCATTACAATGATTTATATAACAATTACATGATTTATGAGGCTCTCTGCGGGTACTAAGGACCTTATTATAAATATGTGCGACTCTATCTGTTTGTGTACACTTACACTTTTACTAGTATAACCAAAAGATGAGATGTTAAGATCGATGTTAAGATTTTACAACTTGACATGCTCCGCTATCAGGCATTGAAGCAAAGCCATTTTTCACTGACCTAAAGCTGTTCACACAGCTGAGTCGACCATGAATACATTCACGTGGCTTTGAACATTTGAACAATTTCAGAGGTTTGGTGCTCTATTTATTCATGTAGTATTCATGTGTTTGTGTTTGTGAGCACAGCAGAAGGCTGTCTGTGGGCTAGGCTTGCACACTGAGAAAATCAAAGCAACAAACTGACAGTTCAGCTTCCAAATGCTCTCGCCAGGGACAGAAGTGAGGGGTAAAAACATGAAAGCGATAGGCAGACAGAAAAAGAGAGAACACACCATCCAGGAAAGAACTAGTGTGAACCTTTCATTTCATGAATCCCTTGAAAGGCACTGTGCTTGAGTTCAAGCTCCAGACTGAGCACAAGTGGAGCTAAGTTCCCAGGACCACCTGCAGTGATATATGGGATATTATATAAGTTACTTCCTGTCCTCTAAGCTGATTGGCTTAATCAATTGTTCACTGCATTCCCGACCAGAGTGTGTGAGCAGAGTGGAAGGCCCTGTCCCAAATGGCACCCTAAACACTCACAGCCTCCTCCAAGTCTGCATTTTTGCAACGTAATTGACTGTCAGGAAGAAGTCTGCTGTGGAGCTTGCTTCAACGTGGGCTTGGCAAAAGTACGCCTCAAGGACACATATCAAGCAGAAAGGGGACGTCCGCGAACACCCTTCTGAAACCTAAAATGACAAATGGCCTACGGCCTCGTGGACCTTATGATCACATGCATGCGGCGGCAGTTGTAAGTCCACAATACGAGATGGTCCTCACTGCAGAACAGTTGATCCTGGTAATCGCTCATTGTCACAGTTGTAAACGCGACGGCTTTTTTTTTTTACTTCCACGACAGAGTTTGGCGTCACTGCATTTGTTTCCAGGAGAACCGTTAAAGAACGTGACACACGCGTCTCCCAGACATTCTGTAGAATTCAAACAACCAGATGACAACTTAAAAAATCCTGAAGTGTTTTCAGTTATGTGTGCCATAGTCACGACCACGGACCATTGGCTGAACGTCGGATGCATATGGCATCGAAGCCGTCATCTGATTGGTTGAATTCTACAGGATGTCCGCGAGACGAGTGTTTTGCATTCTTTACGGTCCGCCTAGAAACAAATGCACCGACTCCAAACTCCCTCGAGGAAGAAGAATGCCGTTGTGTTTACAACAGTGACAATGAACGCTTACCAGGATCAACTAAACTCAAAATTATGTGAATTTCGTGGCTCCATTGTTGCAGTAAACTTGAACAACGTTCATGAATGAATAATTTGTAGATGCACGCGGGTCTGTTATTGCAGGGACATCGACTTTACATTTTCACACCCCTAAACATGACGAGGAACAAAACAAACTGTGACTGGTTGCGTTACATGTCAGTCAAAAGTCCTCTAGGGCGGTCCTTGACCAATGAAAAAATGTAGTTTTGTGTCAAAAAACATGGAAATAATTTGTTGTTTTTATCCTATTGTTTACTATATTTATTTGCTGGTTCAGTGTCATTGTGGGATTTGGTTCTTTTGCTGGTGCCGGCTGTAAGGACCTTTGGAATTATTTAAATCATTTGGCGAAGTGATATGAAACTGAAATGCCGTCAAAGTGCGTTTCTTCTGAAAATAATTGCACACCTTAGAATGTTCGTCAACCAGTCAGGTTCAAGCATTCAACAGCCCTGTAGTATAAATTAAAATAATAACAAATAAAAAATGAACAAATACCAGTTTGCAATATCAAGCAGCATAACGGACAATTTTTGTACAGTTAAGGGGGCAAGGGAACATCTCGGTTACGTATGTAACCCTCGTTCCCTGAAGGAGGGAACGGAGATGCCACGTCGGAATCCCTACCAAAGTGCCAAGGGAAAGACACGGGCTTCCCGTAGGAGCGACCGTGGAGAAATATATGGGATCCCCGGAGGGTCACTCATATAACCCCAGCCCAAAGCCGGTTCTCAAGGATTCAGCGGCAAGGGGCCTGATGCCAGACGCTCCGCCGCGTCCGGCACCGAGGGTGATGGAGGACTCACAGAGTTTGCTTCTGGAGAATGTAAACGTCGTAGCGCAGCAAGCCGACAAGAGCCTGGGCCTCTCAATGCTTCTACCCGTTTGAGGTGAGAACACAGGAGGAAACCGGCTCTACACGTAGGCTATAGAATCTAGCAAACGTGTTGGGTGTCGCCCAGCCCGCAGCTCTACAGATGTCTGACAGCGAGGCGCCACGTGCCAGCGCCCAGGAGGATGCAACACTTCTAGTAGAGTGTGCTCGCACCCTGAGCGGACAGGGCACACCTTGTGCTTGGTAAGCCAAGGTGACGGCATCCACTATCCAGTGGGCCATCCTCTGCTTGGAGACAGCCTTTCCCTTCTGCTGGCCTCCGTGACAGACAAAGAGCTGATCTGAGGTCCTGAAGCTTTGAGTTCTATCCACGTAAATCCGCAGAGCGCGGACGGGACAGAGCAAAGCTAGGGCTGGGTCTGCCTCCTCCGGGGGCAGCGCTTGCAGGTTCAGCACCTGGTCCCTGAAGGGAGTGGTAGGAACCTTGGGCACATAGCCAGGCCGGGGTCTCAGTACCATGTGGGTGTCACCCGGCCCGAACTCTAAGCACGATTCGTTGACCGAAAAATGCCTGCAGGTCCCCTACCCTCTTGATGGAGGCCAGTGCGGCCAACAGCAAAGTCTTCATAGACAGAATCTTTAGCTCTGCTGACCGCAAAGGCTCAAATGGGGCGTTCTGAAGTGCTCGGAGCACCAGAGCAAGATCCCAAGAGGGTATGGAGGGAGGTCGCGGAGGATTTAGCCGTCTCGCCCCCCCTGAGGAACCTGACGACCAGGTCGTGCTTCCCAACCGTCTTACCTTCTACGTGGTCATGATAGGCGGATATTGCAGCAACATAGACCTTGAGGGTGGAGGGCGACAGCCTACGCTCCAACCCTCATTGCAGGAAGAAAAGCACAGATGCGATCTAACATCTTCGGGGGTCTTCTCGGCGAGAAGAACACCACTCAACGAACAGGTTGCACTTCAAAGCATAAGCCTGTCCTGTAGACGGTGTTCATGCCGAAGTGATGGTGTTAACTACCTCTTGGGGTAAGTCACCTAGAACCTCCGCGTCCCGTCCAGGGGCCAAACATGAAGCTTCCACAGATCTGGACGTGGGTGCCACAGGGTGCCCCGTCTCTGAGTCAGAAGGTCCTTCCTCAGAGGAATCGGCCAAGAAGGGGCTGTCGCGAGGAGCATAAGTTCTGGGAACCAGGTCCGGTTGGGCCAGTGTGGCGCCACCAACAGGACCTGCTCCTCTTCCTCGCTGACCTTGCACTGTGTCTGTGCAAGTAGGCTCACTGGGGGAAACGCATATTTGCGCAGCCCCTGGGGCCAGCTGTGCCCAAGTGCATCTGTGCCGAGTGTACCCTCGGTCAGCGAATAGAACCACTGGCAGTGGGACGTTTCTGGGGAGGCAAACAGGTCGACCTGTGCCACCCCGAACTGTCTCCAAATCAGCTGAACCACCTGGGGGGCGAGTCGCCATTCCCCTGGGAGCGCAGCTCATGAAAGCTCGTCGGCCACACGGTTGCTCAACCCAGGGACATGAATGGCCCGAAGCGACCTTAGACACTTCTGACTCCAGAGGAGGAGATGGCGGCCGAGTTGCGACATGCGACGGGAGCGCAGACCACCTTGTCGGTTGATATACGCAATGGTCGCAGTGTTGTCCGTGCGGACCAGTACATCTTTGCTCCATAACAGCCTTTTGAGGCGGCTCAGAACAAGATGCACTGCTAGCAACTCGAGGCAGTTGATGTGCCAATGCAGGTGCGGGTCCGTCCAAACCCCTGACACTGCATGCCTGTTGTACGTATCTCCCTAGCCCATGGCAGAGGCATCTGTGAAGACCACAGCATGCCTGGACACCTGTTCCAGAGGCACTCCGCCCCGAAGGAACAAGGGGTCTGACCATGGGCTGAAGGATTGGTGGCAGGCCGGTGTGATGCTCACCCGGTGAGTGCCGCGTTACCACTCCCATCTCGGGACTCGGCCGTGTAGCCAATGCTGAAGCGGTCTCATATGAAGCAGGCAGAGTGGTGTTACTGCCGCTGCGGCTGCCATATGCCCCAGGAGCCTCTGAAATGTGTTCAGGCAGTTCAGCATCGACTGGACGCGCTCCTCTGTGAGGCGCGCTGTCCGTTCGACCGAATCTAACTCCATACCGAGAAAAGAGATCCTCTGCACGGGGGCGAGTTTGCTCTTTTCCCAGTTGACCCGAAGACCCAACTGGCTGAGGTGTCTGAGCACCAGGTCCCTGTGTTTGCACAACTGATCCCTGGACTGTGCTAGAATGAGCCAGTCGTCGAGATAGTGGAAGATGCGAATGCCCTGTTCTCTCATGGGCACAAGGGCCCCCTTCGTGACTTTCGTGAAGACACGGGGGGACAGGGACAGCCCGAAGGGCAGGACTTTGTACTGATAAGCTCGACCCTCGAACGCAAAGCGCAGAAACGGCCTGTGTCGAGGAAGAATCGAGACATGAAAGTACGCGTCCTTCAGGTTGATCGCTGCAAACCAATCTTGACGACGGATGCATTCGAAAATGCATTTCTGCGTCAGCATCTTAAACGGTAGCTTGTGAAGGCTCAGATTCAGGAATCGCAGGTCCAAGATTGGCCTGTCCAAGCAGGTCCAAGATTCTTGGGTACAATGAAGTACGGGCTGTAGAAGCCTGTCTTCATATCGGCTGGAGGGACCGGCTCTATCGCGTCCTTCGCCAGTAGGACTGCGATCTCCACACGCAGGACATGGGCATCTGCAGCGTTCACCGAAGTGAAGCGGACGCCCTTGAACCTGGGGGGGCGCCGGGTGAACTGAATCGCATAGCCGAGCCTGATAGTCCCAATGAGCCAGCGAGACGGACTGGGGAGCGCTAGCCAGGCTCGCAGAGACCGTGCAAGCGGGACCAAATGGACCACCGGCGTATCCACCGCGGGGCAGCGAGGTGGAATGCAAGTACCGGGCTGGGGCGGCTGTCTCGTGGAGGCGGCCTGCAGCGAGGTGTGAGTGTGCTGTGCAACACTTACCTGATTCCACAGGTGGGCAGAAAGAACGTGAGGAGATTGTCCACTGCTGCCCGCTGGCGAAGGGGGAGGATGAGTGTGGTCCGGGGTTTGACCGTCCACAACCCTCCGAGCCCCCTGGGGACCCGGAGATAGAGGAAACTGCTCTTTTATTGAAAATTTACAAATTACAGAAATAAAACGGAACACAAGATTCTCCACCCGGCCCTCCTCCGGGGGATGGAGCGATCTCCGTTGAGGGTGGTGAGGGAGGAGGAGCCACTGGGCCAGTTTCGGGCAGTGAAAGGTGCCGTCCACGACCTAGTGAGCTCGTCATGCACCTCCGGAAAGGAAGGAACCGGGGTGGGGTGCTGAGAACCAGCACGGGCCACCCCGAGAAACCAATCGTCCAGCCTTGAGGGTCCGGGACACGGTGGAGGGCCCACGGTGGAGGGCCCACCGCGTTCCAACGGCAGCTCTACTGGCTGCGAAGTGCGGGAGGGGTGAGGGTTCCCCGGGGGTTGGGTCCCTGGGGGAAGCGCGCTTACCGTAATCCTCAGATCACCCACGCTACTGCCTGAAGTAACCCTCTGTGGAGGATTAGATCGAGGCAGAGGCACGGGGACTCCACCCCTTGCGAGATGGAGTCTCGACCGCAACTCCGAGATGGTCATGTTCCCGCAGTGAGAACATGAGTCATCCACCAGCGCTGCCTCAGCGTGCTGAACGCCCAAACACGAGATACAGCGCTTGTGACCATCCCTCGGTGACAGATAACTATCGCATCCAGAAACACACGGATAGAATGTCATCCTGAAAAGGATGCAAGCTCTATCTGTGTTGCTCTTTTAGAAGGACGCTCTCCTTGGTGCATTCTCCACCTAGCGCACCGAACCAGCTGTGAGAAAAGCCTTTGTGTTTGCTCAAAAGAGAAAAAGAGAGATGATCAAAGAACCACACGACCCGCTGCAGTGCCGCCACACCAACACCGACTGAAGAGATCGCTTCCAAAAGGGCAGGCTTCTTTTCAGTCAGGACTGCGAAGTAGAGAGTGATATCTGGCTAAACCATCTACCACTCGGCTCCGAAGCAAAAAGCTAATTTGATGCAAACACCTGTGTTTCATTTATACCCGCGCTGCGTGGCATGAGCACCTGGTGCAATCATTGCATGCCAAAGTGCATTGGCTCATTTAGTTTCACTCGAAGTAGATTGGCTCTCGCGAGCGAGATTCCTATTCGTCGGTACTCCGACGTGGCGTCGAGAGTGACCGACTGAATGGGAACTTATATGCCTTGAGGTCAAATATGGATGCAAAAAACCTTTAGTTTCTTTGAATGCTCCAAACAATAGGTCACTTGTCGCAACCATCTGATAATCATTTACTTTGATTCATAGGGCCCTATCAGATTTTTTTAAAAAATGGCTTATTAATGATGAAATTGGAAAGATATGGTATAAGAGGAATTGCTTACTCTTGGTTAAAAAGTTACCTTGATGACAGATATTAATTTGTACAAATAAACGTTAAATCAAATCTTTTGAAAGTCACTTGTGGTGTTCCAAAAGGTTCAGTGTTAGGCCCGAAATTGCTTGTTATGTATATAAATTATATTTGTAACGTGTCTAAAATATTAAAAATGGTTTTGTTTGCTGATGACACAAATTTGTATTGTTCAGGGAAAATTAGGAACAGCTTCTGAACACAGTGGAAAGTGAACTGAGGATCTTTAAAAATGGTTTGACGATAATAGACTGAATTTCACTGAATTTAACTAAAACAAAGTTCATAATATTTAGTAATCGACAAAGTAATAACAAAGCTAAAATTAGGATTAATAATGAGGAAATTGAAAGAGTGTATGAAAATAAATTTCTGGGTGTTATAATAGATCATAAATTATGCTGGAAACCACATATAAATAATGTAAAAAGAAAAATATCAAAATCAATTGCAATATTAAATAGAACAAAGCATATTTTGAATGAAAGCTCATTATATATTTTGTATTGTGTGCTCATAGTTCCATACATGACTTATTGTGTGGAGGTGTGGGGCCATACATCAAATCAATTTAAATCCAATATATATATATATATATATTACAAAAAAGAGCAATAAGGATTATAAAACACGTTGACTATTACGAACCAACAAATAAATTGTTTATTAATTTACAAGCTTTAAAATTTGTTGATTTAGTTGATTTTTATACTGCACAGACAATATATAAAGTATATAATAATTTACTTTCAAATTGTATTCAAATTGTTGGCGTGTTGCTATTTTAAGGCAACTGAAAACAACTGTGCCATTGACTAAACAAAAACCTGGTCTAAAGTCAATAGTGCAGTATTTTTTGTGTTATTTAAAGGGTGCATTAGTAATATGCTCCTATAGGTGGCTGCACAACGCGCGTACACTCTGCTTATTACACACACAGGGACGCACAGCAGCACACAAACATGCCAAATATTACAAATAAAAGGATTCCTCTCTGGAGAAGCGTTCAGTCTTTCCGCTCGCAAATTCTGCCATGTAGGCTAAATAGCGAATTCGCCATGGTGCTATCACAACTGGCTTTTAAAGGGAATGGGAGATGAGACTCTGATTGGTTTATTGCACATTACGCCGAAAACACACCTATGACTCATTAAGAGACTAGGTACAACCCTTTTGTAACATGCGCCTGGCGCGCCGACCGTTTTTTGCTTCAGACCATGCGTTCAGATTGTTAAAATAGGGCCATAGTCTTTTTAACTTGTCGATCACATTGCTATGGGGCAGGTGTATATGACGATGTGGCCATTATACACTTTTCTGTAAAGATTTTCTGTAAAGCTTCTTTGAAATCTATCTATCATCTATCCATCTATATATCTATCTATCTATCTATCTATCTATCTATCTATCTTCCTGTCTTTCTTTCTCACTCTCTTTTTGCCCCTGCTGTTTGGAGCAATTTTAATTTCACGCTCAGCTGGGACACATCATCCACTCCAGCTTCACACCTCCCCGTCAGCATGCTGTGGGCTCCCACCAACAAGTTCAATCAACATCAACAACACATGGTATGCATAGAAAGTTGAACACCTATTTATATGCATATGGCTATTACGCACACTAGGTGGCTGATGGTGTCTCACAAATGTGGTTATAGATGAACGCATGACAACCTAAATAGAGCTTAAGTCTTACAAATATATTGAAGGTCAGGCTGCACCTGAAGCCTGGGAAAATATGTTGATAACATATGCAGAGTTTACATAATAAATAAGAGCACTACAGAAATGCAGAAACAAGAGATTGTGAAGTAATTTTCAGAAGGGGAGATACTATCTACATACTATCTAGGACAGACAGTGAGATTAGGATTAGTAGTATGTTTCATTGTACGTTGGAAATAGTATGTCAAAAGTGCCCAGATGCCGTTCAGCTCTCTGTGGGTTTTCAAAGTGTACATCTTTGCATGATTTTTGGGCTAATATCACCCACAAACCATTGTGCTATGTAAGTAGACTATGTAAACACTGTTCTCTCAATAATGGAATAATAGCTTACAACATACATAAAGTAAAGGGAGACTGGGACTAATTGTCACTCTTCAACTTTGGTGAATAAGCCCAGCCTCAAAAATGAATTTCTTAGCTTTTTGTTTAAAATGTGTTGATAAGGATGCATGAAGCTACAATAAAAGGTTTTTAAAATGGAAAGAGTTAAAGTACAGTTGAAGGCTATAAAAAATCAATACCTAAATAGGAACATAGTAGTATACTTAAAGTGCAAAAATAATATAAATAGTAAACCATAAGTATGACATTATGTTCACCTAAAGAAAACTTACAAGTATACTTGCAGTATAAAACTACTAAACTAGTAGTTTACTGAGAGTATACATCAAAGTGTACTTTAATAAACAAAAAAAAGTTACTACAAGTATTAAAATAAACTACTATAGTATAACTACACTTACTATTACACTTACACTTATAAGTTCACTTGTAGTACAATGCAGTACAAATGAGAAACGTAGTAGTGAACTAGTTGTACACTTAGGTTTACTACACGTACATTGATATTAGTATACTTACTACTTAAAGTATACTTAAAAATATACAGTTGCAATCGAAATTATTCAACCCATTTTGAGACATTTTGCTGCCAAGAACAAAATTTTATGAAAACAATTCAACAAAGGCATGAGTAAACTATTATAGAAAGTTTATTAATACACATTTGAGTGATTCTGAGAACGTAAAGTTGATGAGAATGAAAAAATCGAATTGGCTTTAAACATTTGTGTTCAAAATTCTTCAACCCCCAAAAAATTTTGTGCAGAATCTTTTATTCTTTATAAGCTCTAATAAACGCTGCCTGTAAGTGCTTAGAAGCTTCTGTTACCTCTCTACTGCAATCTTGGCCCATTCCTTGCTTGAAAAAAGCTTCCAGATCACTAATAATCTTTGTTACCACTGCTTTCTTCAAATTTCACCAAATATTTTCAATGAGATTTAGATCTGAAGACTGTATAGGCCACATATGGGGACACTAAATTTTCAAATAAATATCCAAATAAATTGAATTACTAAACTAAATTATATCAACTACATTACTTGAATATATATGATAACTGAAATGAGCTGATGACATCACCGTTTTCTCCAGAGCGGCTGTACAGCCGAATCAAATTCTGTTAATTATTTTCCTGTTTAACACTGTGAAGCTGCTTTGAAACAATCTGCATTGTAAAAAGCGCTATATAAATAAAGTTGACTTGACTTGACTTGACATTTAAGAACATTCTACGACTGATCCCTGAACCAAGCTTAAGTAGATTTGGATGTATACTTTGGGATGGCTTTTCTTCAGGAAAGTCCATTGGTCAACAAGCTTCAGTCTCTGCACCAAAGGCATCACCATCTTTGCCAAAATGGCTTGCTACTTTAAAGAATTCATGATGTCCTTCATACAGTCAAGATTTTCACTTCCTGCAACAGCAAAGCACCCCCATAACAAGACTGGACCGCCTTCGTGTTTGACCATGAAGATGGTGTTCTTCTGCTCATAAGCTTTGCCTTTTTTGCACCAGACATACCGCTGATCCATGGGTCCAAAAAGTTCCAGTTTGGTCACATCATTCCATAAAACATTCTTCCAGAACTCCACAGGTCTATCCAAATGAATTTTAGCATATTCAACTCGGCCTTATGTTCTACTTGGCCAAGAGTGGCATTCAGCAAGATGTCCCAACATGAAGGCCATGCTTGTCTATAGTGTCCTTCCTTCTTATACTCTTATTTCCTCCTTTCATCAGCTCATCTTGCAAGTCTTTGGCAGTAAATTGAGGGTTTTTCTCAGTTGCTCTGATTAAACATTTTATTCCCTTTAAAGGGGACATATTATGCAAAATGCCCACAGTGTCCACAGTGTGTGTAAACAACCAGCCTATAGACGGTTTCAACGGCAACAACATAAACAAACGTTACAGCGCATGCACGCTTTTGTGGCCCAAACTTAACTTCCAGTAGACGTCCACAAAGAATCAATAACAACAGAGGCTGCGTTATCTTTCTTATGCGCTATCATCTTTCATTTTAATTGTGCAACATTATCTTAATTTATATGTTTTTATTGTTTCAGCATGTTTATTATAAATAATCTCCCATTTCTGTCTGCAATATAGAGTGGGGGAAACGCCCCCCTTAAAGGGTTAGTTCACCCAAAACTGAAAATCCTGTTATTAATTACTCACCCTCATGTCGATCCCAATCCGCAAGACCACAGAGAAAAAGAAAAATATCTTAATTTGTATTCCCGAAGATGAACGAAGGTCTTATGGGTTTGGAACGACATGAGGGTGAGTAATAATGACAGAATCTATATTTTTGGGTGAACTAACCCTTTAAGGACCGTGTAATGCCGTTTTATGTACAGTATCCTATATAAATGCTTGTGTGCTCGCCTTTCAATCATGCAATGCGTCGGAATAACATGTTTCTTTGTTTCATAATATAAGATTAATGTTGGGTAACTTAAACTTGTAAATTAAGTACCCTATTTGAGATTGATTGTTTTACACTCTGTGATAAAGGCATATTATTACATACCTAATTTAAACATTTTGTGGGAAACATAAATCCGATCAGTTATCCAGATGGCGACCACTTGATGTGAACAAATGAAAACGCGCCATGTCCTGATTGACTGATGAGCTGATCTGCTTGATCAGATCATGGTGATCGCATGTTAATGCCAAGTGTAAACGCAGCCAGAATAAGTTACCTCTAGAGTAGATTATTTCTGATAACAAGCAAAATAAATAACAAGTAAATTACATTAGACATACAGTCAAAATTACATTAGACGCTGCTCTCGTATGCAGTCAGACTGGATATTTATGACACATTCAAGGCTTTTTGGTGAGTCACACACACTGTTTTTGCGCTGGTGTATTTATATGTACACTCACCTAAAGGATTATTAGAAACACCATACTAATACTGTGTTTGACCCCCTTTCGCCTTCAGAACTGCCTTAATTCTACGTGGCATTGATTCAACAAGGTGCTGAAAGCATTCTTTAGAAATGTTGGCCCATATTGATAGGATAGCATCTTGCAGTTGATGGAGATTTGTGGGATGCACATCCAGGGCACAAAGCTCCCGTTCCACCACATCCCAAAGATGCTCTATTGGGTTGAGATCTGGTGACTGTGGGGGCCATTTTAGTACAGTGAACTCATTGTCATGTTCAAGAAACCAATTTGAAATGATTCGAGCTTTGTGACATGGTGCATTATCCTGCTGGAAGTAGCCATCAGAGGATGGGTACATTCTCCTCTGACCTCTAGCATCAACAAGGCATTTTCGCCCACAGGACTGCCGCATACTGGATGTTTTTCCCTTTTCACACCATTCTTTGTAAACTCTAGAAATGGTTGTGCGTGAAAATCCCAGTAACTGAGCAGATTGTGAAATACTCAGACCGGCCCGTCTGGCACCAACAACCATGCCACGCTCAAAATTGCTTAAATCACCTTTCTTTCCCATTCTGACATTCAGTTTGGAGTTCAGGAGATTGTCTTGACCAGGACCACACTCCTAAATGCATTGAAGCAACTGCCATGTGATTGGTTGATTAGATAATTGCATTAATGAGAAATTGAACAGGTGTTCCTAATAAACCTTTAGGTGAGTGTATATCATGTGTATATCAAAAATGTGTTTCTACTGAGTAGTGCGCCATACTATCCACTAGCCAGACTGATAAACAAACACAGACCGGAAGTTAACTTCGGGCCAGGCGCGTAACCGTGGCAACGCGTGTGCATCCGATGAAACCGTCTATAATGGTAAAAATACACCGAATACTTTTTTTTATAATCCCCATCAATCATTATAAATCTCTCATAACACGCTGTTCCAGATTTCCCCCTACTCCTATGTAAGAGTAGGGAAACCCTGCCCATGACTGTTGATGATCTGCCCTTTTAGCATAGACACACCCCTGAGTGAGAAGCACAGAGGCCGCCATTTCTGTTTACTCGCTGTATCAGCTTGCTAGAGTATTACAATGTCTGCGGCAAAAAAAATTACTAATTTTCTTTTGTTGGATGTACCAACGAACATACGAGTCTCCATAGACTCCCAGCATCCGAGCCACTGAGGACACCATGGTTAAATTAAATTTTTTAAGGAAATGTGCTGAAGAATGTCGGTAAAATGCAAATCATTTTACGCATGACTGCTTTACCAACGAGGGTCAGTAGTACAACACTTAATTTGTGAAAAAGTTGTTTCTGAAGGATAGGTCAAAACCAACGCTTCATATCCAGAACAAGGAAGGATGGCACTTCATATTTTGTGAATGTTTGCAAATTAACTTTCTGAAAGAGCTTTCTAGAATGCTGTACGGATAATATGGCTAAAGTTACCATAGTCTCTGACTGTATTCACAGAGACTAGAGCTATGTCGTTAGTTTTATCCCGAAAACGCTCACCATATGCGTAATCCATAAACGCACATTTATTATGCAATATATAGTCGGGTGACGGACATGTTACGTTTCCACACGAGCACCTATACAACAATTTATAGATTAACATGACAGTTCATGCTAGTTGATGAGTTGAATCAACGTAACATCCACTAACCATTCAGAAATGTCCAGGTGCCGTCTAAAAGTTGCAACCTCTTCCTGAGTCTCTCATCTGTGTCCGACTCCGGTTCAAACATGTAAGGCTGCACTCCACAACTGGTTATTTCTGACATTTAGGCTGAGTGAGATTTGTTTTGTTGTTGACAGAGTATCCAAAGCTTGTGTAAAAGAGCCTCTGGAAGTTTTTGCTCACACCCAAATAGGTGTGCAAATTTGACAAGCTATAATAAATGATCTGGTGTGTATTTTGAGCTGAAACTTTACAGACACATTCTGGGGACACCAGAGATTTATATTACATCATGTGAAAAGGGGCATAATATGTCCCCTTTAATGATCCTGTGCTTTTTCTTCAAAACCATCAATGGTTTTCTGGTACAACAAATGTTAAATGTATGAATAAGGCTCTCAGCTGAGTCTCTAGGAACTTTTAGTGTTTTGGAAATCTTCTTGCAGCCATAGACTTTCTAATGTAATAAAACAATTTGTTCTCTATAGCTTTTGTGAGAACTCTTTTGATTTGGCCGTATTTGCTACTCAACTTTAGCACATGCAGGAGCTATGTAAAACAGCACAAGATAATTCAGTTTTGTTGTAGCTTCCAAAGGCTTAATTGTGTTTTAACTTAATTATGTACCATACCATACAAATAAGTGAGTCAACAGTAGTGTTGAATAGGGGTTGAATAATTATGACATAATTGTATTACAAAAAAATCCTGTAACTCAAAAGCATTACATTATATATTGCCACAATATATATTATATATTTTGCAACAAAACTGTTATAGATTAAAAAAAAATTAAAAATCTTTTAGAAAAGCCCACATTTGTAAATAATTACAGTCTCCGGGGGGTTGAATAATTTTGATTGCAACTGTACTTGAACATTACTTAAGTATACTTCATAAAATGAACTTATTTTCGTAAGTGTATATATTTCAGGGTATATTTATTTTGGAAAACAAGTTTTTGAATCTAAAGTCAACACAGGTTGTGTTGTCACACATTATCAACCTCTCTAGCCCCACATCTGTTTTGTTTTTTTTTCACTTCCACCCTCATCCTGACCCCGGGAGAGAACAGGAAAACTAATACACTTTCGATTAATGTGCATTTAATGAGGATTGCGAATGAACCTTAGATTACCCTCAGACAAAAGTGAAGATTGAGTTTCAGTTGGCATGTTTGGAGACAGTCGTGTCTGAAGAGGTGTTCGCTGCATTAGTAACCCTTATGACTCCGCTTAAAAACTCACCCTTATGCCATCATGACACTGCCACACTCATTCATATTCACAAGCTCCTCATGAATTATGCATCATTATGCAAAAATAAAGATTAAAAAAGAGTGGAGACATTGGCTGTGACCTATGCAAAACATACAGAAAGAGACATAGGATGGAAAAAAGAGAGTACTATGAGGATAGCATGACAGGAAACAAAAAGACGTCTTATCTGAAATCTACTGAGCTGTGGTGTTCTCTTCACGATTAAGTTGAGTGCTTGAATGGTCCGCTTTAACATGCATCAGCATACTCTACCTCTGCAGTTCAACAGAAACAAGAAACCAAGACACTGAGCTTCAGTGTATACCAATGTAATTCTACCAAAAGACTTGACACAGTCAAAGACTATCGATTTTCTGTTTTGTTATATGAAGAAATTGTTTTGGGAACTTTTTTTTTTTTAGATGCCTTCATTGTTTATTTAGCAAAGTTTGGACTTGCGTCCTTGGTAGTTCGGGACTTGCCAAGTTAGACTCAGGAGAACAAACTCCAGAGAATGGGATGACGCAAGTACAGTAATTCTGCAAATGATACAGCAGTGTAATTGATAGAGTCACTTAGCTCGATCTGGCTACTCCAGTTATCTCTGTATGTATATTTTAAGCAACAATAAAAACAATATGTTATAAAACACCACTCTGCCTCTTTTCGTTTTCAAAATTCAAATGTACCAAGGCAATGCTCTAGTAGGCTACAACAGTAAAGTTAAATAGCCTAAATATATAAAGTTATGCAAACTTCACTTTGCCCTCAGCCAAAACGGCCAGGGAACAAATTATAGATTTATGAGATATACACAAGACAAATTATATCTCATGTTTACCACTACAGAGACATCAGAGCCAGCGGCAAGCGTCAGACGGACGGGGTTAATGAGCGTTGAGCTCCGAAAACGTCAGATAAAATTTTCAAATAGGCTCTATCTTTATAAATAAACCAAAGATTTGAGCTCTAAACTACATGCTCATGTGAAAAACTCTTAAAACTACATTTCTTAACACAATAACGTCTCGGTTACATATGTAACCCTCGTTCCCTGAGGAGGGAACGGAGACTTAAGGTCAGTGACTGACGAATGGGGGTTTCGCCTAGAAGCCTATCATCTTCGAGATCTTAGAAAACGCCCAATGGCAGGCCAATGCCATGGGCATGCAGAATTTGCATAGCGTAGTTCCGCCCCACCGCGTGGGTATATAAGGAAGTACGCTGGCAACATCGCATTATGTTTACCTGCTGAGGAGCCAAGACTGAACTCCTGGCCGTTCCAGCTGTACAGCGGAAGTGGCAGAGGGATGTTACGTCTCTGTTCCTTCCTCAGGGAATGAGGGTTACATATGTAACCGAGACGTTCTCTTTCGTTCAGTCACTCCGAGTAATGTCAGTGACTGACGAATGGGGGTCCCAATATAATCACGCCACTCGGCTGTCGTCCAGTGCCCTGCGTAAGTGTGAGCTCCCTGTCGTAAGCTAGTACGGACGAAGGACTCCTACTTAACACAGGAATACCAAGGTACACTAGGAAGCATATTCCAGGTGGAAGTATGCGCCAAAGTGCCTACCCGTAGGGAGGAATTAAGGAGACACATATGACCCGCGAGGGGCTGCATATGGAAGAACTCTGGGGTAACCAGCCGAAGGTGGAAAATTTTACCCCCAGGGGAGGCAAGGGCTTGCCGAGGGAAATACACATGCTTAGAGGCTTACAGTGGAAATACTCATGTGGGGGTTGCCCAAAAAGGGGAACCATGCACACGGTGGCACCTGGCCTGACACAAGGGCCTGAGCGAGTGGGCAGACGCACTGGTGTCGGCATCGACAGTGCTGGAGGAACTCAGGGCTTCAGGGGAAATTACCTGAGGAGAATATCGCACGTATCCCGTCCGTGGAGAGGAATGGTGAGCAAGCGAAGACACCTGAGCCTAGTCCATTACCGGCCACTAGTAGAGGCGAGTACATGAGAGGACACTGGCTCCACTCGGAGATTATAGAATCTGGCGAATGTGTTGGGTGTCGCCCAGCCTGCAGCTCTGCAGATGTCTGTCAGCGAGGCGCCATGCACTTAAGCCCAAGAGGAGGCCACACTCCTGGTGGAGTGTGCCCTGACCCCAAGGGGGCACGGACGCCCCAGCGTCTGGTAAGTCAAGACAATGGCGTCCACTATCCAGTGAGACAACCTTTGCTTGGAGAGAGCCTTTCCCTTCAGCTTTCCACCATAACAGACAAAGAGCTGGTCTGAGGTCCTGAAACACTGCTTTCTGTCTACGTAAGCACGGAGGGCGCATACTGGACAGAGCAGTGCCAAGGCTGGGTCTGCCTCCTCCAAAGGCAGCGCTTGCAGGTTCACCATCTGGTCCCTGAACGGAGTGGTCTTCATTGTCGCTGTCTTCATTGACAGGAACTTAAGCTCGACTGATCGCAATGGCTCGAAGGGAGCCCTCTGCAGAGCATCTAAAACTACTGAGAGGTCCCAAGAGGGCACGAGAGAAGAGCGAGGAGGATTCAGTCTCCTCACTCCCCTCAGGAATCTGATGATCAGGTCGTGCTGACTTACCTGTTTCGTCTCCACAAGGTCATGGTAGGCGGATATCGCGGCCACATACACCTTGAGGGTGGAAGGAGACAGCCTTCGTTCCAACCCTTGAGCACGGACCCGATCGGGCATTTCCAGGGGTCTTCTTGGCGAGAAGAACACCAGGTGACGAAGAGGTTCCACTTCAACGCATAGGCGTGTCTAGTAGACAAGGCCCTAGCAGAAGTGATGGTAGCCACCACCTGAGGTGGTAGGGTACTCAAACCTACCGCGTCCAGTCCAGGAGCCACACGTGGAGGTTCCAAAGATCAGGACGCGGGTGCCAAAGGGTGCCCCATCTCTGAGAAAGGAGGTCCTTCCTCAGAGGTATGGACCAGGGAGGGGCTGTCGCAAGGAGTACGAGTTCGGAGAACCAGGTCCGGCCGGGCCAGTACGGGGCGACCAAAAGGACCTGCTCCTTGTCCTCCCTGATCTTGCACAGGACCTGTGCGAGAAGGCTCACTGGGGGAAACGCATACTTGCGGAGGCCCCGCAGCCAGCTGTGTGTCAGAGCATCCATGCCGAAGGGGCCCTCGGTCAGGGAATAAAACAGGCGGCAATGGGAAGAGTCATGGGAGGCAAACAGATCTACCTGTGCGTCGCCGAACTGTTCCCAAATCAGCTGAACCATCTGGGGATGGAGTCTCCATTCTCCTGGAAGTGGCTGAAGCCGTGAGAGCTCATCGGCTGCACGGTTCAGGACCCCTGGGACATGGACAGCACGAAGGGACCTCAGATGCTTCTGACTCCATAGAACGAGATGGCGGGCAAGTTGAGACCTACGGCGGGAGCGTAGACCACCCTGGTGGTTGATGTACGCTACTGTGGCCGTGTTGTCTGACCGGACTAGCACATGTTGACCCTTGAGCAACACTTGGAAGCGGTGCAGGGCGAACCGTACTGCCAGCACTTGAGGCAATTGACATGCAGAAGGCGCTGGGGTCCTGTCCAGGAGCCCGCGGCAGCATGTCCACTGCACATGGCACCCCAGCCCGTGGTGGAGGCATCTGTTGATGCAACAATATGCCTGGAAACTTGTTCTAAGGACACCGGTCCGTAGAAAGCTGAGGTTCGACCACGGGGTGAGGGTCTGCAGGCAGGCCCGAGTCACTGGGACCCGGAGCGTGCCCGACTGCCATGCCCTTCTCTGGACTCGATCGCGAAGCCAGTGCTGAAGCGGTCTCATATGAAGCAATCCGAGCGGCGTTACCGCGACTGCAGATGCCATATGCCCCAGGAGCCTCTGAAATAATTTCAGTGGGACCGCACTCTTGCTCTCGATTTGACGGAGGCAAGTCAGCAGTGACTGCGCACGCTCGCTTGTAAGCTGCGCACACATGGCGACCGAGTCGATTTCCATACCGAGAAAAGAGATCCTCTGCACAGGGCAGAGTTTGCTCTTTTCCCAGTTGACCCGAAGGCCCAGACGGGCTAAGTGCTGGAGCACTAGGTCTCTGTGTTCGCACACCTGCTCTCGAGAGTGACTCAGTATGAGCCAGTCGTCGAGGTAGTTCAGGATGCGAACCCCGTGTTGCCTGAGTGGCACAAGGGCTGCCTCGACAATCTTCGTAAAGACGCGAGGGGACAGAGCTAGCCCGAATGGGAGGACCGCGTACTGATATGCCCGCCCCTCGAAAGCAAACCGTAGGAACGGTCTGTGTTGAGGAAGGATGGAGACATGAAAGTAGGCGTCCTTCAGGTCGATCGCTGCAAACCAATCGGCTGGACGAACGCATTCGTAAAGGTGTTTCGCTGTCAACATCCTGAACGGAAGCCTGTGAAGGGATTGGTTCAGGACGCGCAGGTCCAGGATCGGTCGTAACCCACCAGTTTTCTTGGGTACAATGAAGTAGGGGCTGTAGAAGCCAGACTTCATTTCGGCTGGAGGGATAGGCTCGATCGCAACCTTTGCCAGCAGGGTAGCAACCTCCGCACGCATGACTGGGGCATTGGGCCCCACCATGGTATAGCGGACTCCCCGGAAGCGGGGAGGAGCCTGAGCGAACTGAATCGCATAGCAGAACCTGATGGTCTTCGCAACCCAGCGGGACAGTCCCGGAAGCTCTAGCCAGGCTCCCAAGAACTGCACCAGCGGGGACATGCGAACCACAGGCGTACCCCGGGTGGGGCAGCGAGGCGGCGTGACCGGCCCAGACGTGGGAGGCATAGCGTCCTGGTGTGGGGGCACGGTCATCAGCAGCGTCCTGATAGAGGATACCAGGGAGGGACGTGCATTCCACTGGGGTCTGCTCTGAGAGGAGACTGCCGTCAGAGAGGGACGAGAGTGGCGTGGCCCGGGGGCGGCGCACACTGCCATCGGTCTCTGGGTGCTCAGGGATGGGCAAGTTAGTTCTTTCTTTGACCAAAATAGGGTGCAACAAAGGATTCTCCCCCGGCCCTCCACCGGGGGAAGGAGTGGTCCTGCAACCATCTCCTGGAAAGAACTGCCCATCCCTGAGCTGTCCGCATCAGGAGCGCCGCTTAGCCTGGCGCTTGTCGGACTGCGGGGCTGACGCGGACTGGGGCGCCTTCCTGCGGCATCCTCCACAGCGCGGCCCAGGTGAAGGCTGCTGCTGGGGCCGGACGGGAGCCGCGGGAGGGCGCCCTCGGCGGCGAGCAGGCTGAGGCAACTGTGCCGGCGGCTGGGTGGAAGCAGCAGCTGGCCGCCGGGCGCAGTATGTGTTTGATTGCCTCAGTCTGCTTTTGGGCGGTTGAGAACTGTTGGGCGAAGCTCTCAACCGCGCCGCTGAATAGCCCATCCTGGGATGTGGGAGCGTTGAGGAACCGGGTTCGTTTGGCGTCCCGCATATCGGCCAGGTTGAGCCATAGGTGTCTCTCCTGGACCACAGCTGTGGGAGGGCTGCCCGGAGGGTGAGGTCAGTGGCGGCACGCAGCTCATTTCTGAGCCCTGGGTCAGCTCTACCCTCGTGCATGTCACATAGCATCCGGGCCTGGTAGGCCTGCAAGATAGCCATGGCATGCAAAGAGGCGGCAGCCTGCCCCGCAGCTCTGTAGGTCTTCGACACCAAGGTTGATGTGAATCTACAGGCTTTGGAGGGGTGCTTAGGGTCGCCACGCCAGGTTGAAGCGGAGGGTTCCACTCCAAACCGAGACTCGCGGCTGCCCGGGAAAGCATGGCTGTCAACTCTGGGTCCGACTCGGGCAATGCTGGCACACCGGAAGGCGGCAGCATAGCTGAATCATCATCCTCAGAGGACTCTAGCCCACCTTGTGATGCGGCAATCGACATCTCCTCGTCCCAAAACCCAAACGCAACAGACGGAACAGCAGGAGCCAGCTCCGTTGTTACAGTTTGAGCGCACGGGGGGAGCTAGAGGGGGGTGTGGGCCAAGGCATGAGCGTCGGTGCTTTGTTCCACACCGTCACCCTCAGGTCACCCTGGCCACCAGCCAAAGTGTTGTCTCGCGAGGAGACAGCAGATTGGGGTGTGGCAGAGGGGACTCTCGCTCCAGGATGGACCTCATTGAGTCTCGACCGCAGCACCGAGATGGTCATGTTCCCGCAGTGGGAACATGACCGCACCCAGAAGCACACAGGCGAGAAAAAAATCTTGAAAAAGACGTGCCACGTGTGAGCTCTTTTCGGAGAGGAAAGCTTTGTAGTGATGCCGAAAGCGCCCAGGGACCGAATACCAGCTGAATGCAGACCACTGCACAGATCAGCAGGCAGGCAGTAAACGATCGCTGGAACACGCCGTAACACTAACACCAACTGGAAAGCTGCTCGTCTCGAAGAAGCTGACGAAAACTCAGAAGGCTTGAGGAGTGAAGAGAGAGATACTCTTGGCTCCGAAGCAGAAACATAATGTGATGTTCCCAGCGTACTTCCTTATATACCCACGCGGTGGGGCGGAGCTACGCTATGCAAATTCCGCATGCCCATGGCATTGGCTTGCCATTGGGCGTTTTCTAAGATCTCAAAGATGATAGGCTTCTAGGCGAAACCCCCATTCGTCAGTCACTGATGTTATTCGGAGTGACTGAACGATAATTTATTTTTAAATTATGCGTGGTTTTTCCTCCGCTATTGACACTTGCTGGTTGGGGCAAGATGCATTCTGGGATAACTGTCTGTCTCAAGTCCACACAAGTCACCTCTCGATGCATCCTCGATAAAGGGGGCAGATCAAGAACACATCTGGGGATTTGAACTGTACTTGGCTAGATGTGAGCTTTGAATTGGAACAGTACTTGGGCAGCGACTGATGACGTTTCACAAGTCTACAAGAACATAAGTACAGACAAGAACGTATATTGAGAAACGGCCACTGTTCTGTCATGAAACTCTAAATGGTGCAGGCTGATAGGTCCTTAACTCAATATGCTTTTAATAACATAATTCTCTATAGGTTCCTGCTGTATTCCTGCTGTATCAGCAGCCAATGAGCTTGCTGCTTAACTTTCAAATATAGGTCAGCATTTTCTGGTAGCAGTTGTAGCGCTCTTTCAGAAACCCTTCACCTTTCCCAGCTCCACCTGTATAGATCTGCTATGGGTAGTTCATGCATGCTATATTGTACCGCAGCAGCATGTCTTACTTGCTCACAGCAACGGTGTATGTATTGGCAGTAACAAGGCCTGTACTAACCAATAGCAGCAGCAGATGTATTCCACTAAGACCAAAAATATCAACATTGTCATATCCATTATCATGCCAAACACACAGAGCGTTCTCCTGTGATAGATGTATGTCAACTGTTAGATATTATTAGTAGACAAATTAAGTGAGAATGTAAAAAGTGTTTTTAGAGTATTTATAGACCAAAAGGGCCAATAGAAACACTATAAACTACAAAAACATTCTCTTATTACAACTACAATGTGATGTGTGCCTTTCCGGTTCCTGCCTCTTTCTCACCTCATCTTTCTCTTCGACTGCAACTAACTGACCCATATCTAGAACAGTCAGCATTCATGAGGATTATGGGTGATAACCGCACACACACACACACAGAGAGAGACACAAATGAACACGCATACACACATACACAGTCAAGTTTGCTGATTGTCTATGCTGTGCCCTTCGAAAAAGAGGATTAAAATGGCTGTGAAAAGGCAGTGAATTATTGACAAAAAAGGGACTGGATTTAGATTTTAGGCCAGCCGGGGCTGAACAGGAAAGAAAGAGAGAGAGAGAGAGAGAGAGAGAGAGAGAGAGATAAAGGTCATCCAAAACCAGCAAGCAGTTACAGGCACTGCATATATTCTGTTTTCCTTAGGTTTTTGCAAGCTCTCCAAGTGATGAGCTCAATTACAGCACTCATGGAATCCTTCCTGATGGATCAGCAGCTGTCAGTGATTCAGGTGAACACCTGCATTCATGGCAGCTTAGGGAGAGTACAATCCAATATCCGTCAGGTCTCTGGGGACAAAAGCTGTTCGGATGCCATTGCTTTTTCTCTCATAATTGTAGTCTTCAGGGTACTACCGCTACTGGGCACCTGTGCGCTCATGTGGAAGACAGCGACTATCCCACAATGCATTTTCGGCCTTCATTCTGACATCTGAGGTCGAAAAAATGACAGGATTTAAGCAATTTTAAGTGTGTCTGTAGATCAAAAAGGTTCAGGAGAACCCAGTATATTGGAAAAGGCTCAGCTCACTGTTGAGTAGGCAAAAAGTGGCCTCCGAAGAAATTTGCAAGTGAAATTTTCTCAGCAATTCAGTGTGGATTTGTTTAGCAGGCACCAAGCTGGACAACTTAAAAGCACAAGGCAACAATTATGTGTCATATATATCAAAAGTTACCAGACTTATGTAATGCCGTTCTATGGATGTTTCGCCCACCTGGTCTCCGCGCCAGTCACGTGACTGAAAACCGCCTATCAATGCCAACCATCAAAATATAGTTTAATATTAACGAATAATAATAACAAACAATTACTGTTTATTAACATACATTAACTATTGTGATCTCAAGAGTATTTGTGTGTATTTTTATGTAAAGTCTGGTTCTACCACACATATATTTACTTACATTTTCATACACACTGAAACATACAATACTGAAGTATTGTCAGCACTAAAATGTATTATTAATTATTTATGTATTATTTAAGTATGAAAAACTTTTAGGTGTACAAATGTGTACAAATACTTATTTATTAATATTTTGTTTCTATTGTATTCAATTTTCATGTCTATGATATTGTTTTTAGTTGCGTACCCTTCTTGTGTACCCGCTTTATCGGCTGTTGTCTCCCCAGTGAGCTTTGCTGAATTATTTTTGGCAAATGAGGAAGATGGGCTTTTCTGCTTCTCGCGTACCCACTTCCTCATACGCTCCCAATGGAGTGAATAAGCAAATAGAAGTGATGTGCTTCTTCTGTTTTGGCACAGCTAGGGTTGTTGAGCATATTTCAGAAGATGGGCTATTCTGCTTCTGGCGTCTCACTTTTCAAACTTATGTCTCCCCAATATTGTGGATTTGGAAGTTGAAGCAATGTGCTCTTTCTGTATTCTCAAGCAGGCAGATTAGATTAAGAAGATGGGCTATCCAGTTTCTCATGTCCCACTTCTTTATCTGACGTTGTGTCATCGGTTGCCCCTCTAATTGAAGTGTTCAATGTGAGTGAGCAGTACAGAAGAGGAGGTGGGAATTTTTCGTCTCTGGTGTCTCATTCCCTCTTCTGTCGTCCCTCCAGAATTGGTTTTGGAGGTAATATGTATAACACCAGGTAAGTCACTGCTAGTGTCCGAGTTGGTGGGCCAACTCTGGGGTTTTTTGGTTGAGGTAGGATGTGGAAGCTGCTATGGCGCTCCATCCTCTTTAAACCTCCCAGGAATCACTTGCACTTTATCCTGGAAACCATATTGGTTGAGTGAGCGAGTCTCTCCCGAGGCCTCTACCAGCCTTTTTTTTTTTTAAGGCAGTTTGATAGCTTCCAGATATTGTTACCATTTAGGCTGGTGCCTTGGTTGCATAGTATGAGCAAGACCTACAATGAGCAATTCCAGTCTTACTTCTGTAACTTACATACGTAACAATGTAAAACATTTGCATAATGCCCACTTATGGTCTTCATTGGCTTCCCCTGTATGTCTACTTTGACCCGCCCCCACAAACACTGTAGCTGGTTTGTGTTGTGTACATGTTGAGAAGACACAGTTTTCTCCGTTGCAAATTCTCTTTGTAAACACTTCCAAAGGATGAGGATGTGAAGAGTCAGTGGTTAAAATTACCACAGCGTTACAACAACCTTTTGACGATTGCTTCTCAAATCTCTGTGAGGTCTAAATCGTATTTACAAAACACTTATCCATTAAAAATGTATATTATCATTGTAAATATTATTTTTTTAAACTGGGAAAATATGATTAAATTTGCAGATATTTTACTTGTGTAGAAAATTTTGCATGGTATGGCCCCACCTCCACTTAATGAGTTTATTAGACAAAATCATAGGCCTAACTCATCTACTTGTCACATGTCTGTCCTGTCTTGTGTAGCACATGTGGTGTTTTGTTATTTTGGGCCATGTGCTTGTGTCTCTGTCTGATCCCTCCCCCTTGTTATCTGATTAGTGTTTGATTTTCCCCACCTGTCCTCCCTCATTACCTGCCTTGTTTGTACCCTTTATAATCTCCTTGTGTTTGCAGTCCTGTGCTGGATCGTTGTTTGATGTCGTTGGTTTCCTGTATGTTTCATGTTCCTGCTCCCGCTCCTGCTCCTTGTGTTAAGTTTATTTCAAGTTTGGTTTTCCCCATCGTGGGTGTTTTGTTTGTGTTTGTTTATTTTTTTTTATTAATAAAACCCCTCCTTCCTGCACTTGAGTCCTCGCTCCTTTTACCCATACCCAACCGTGACAGAACGATCCAGCCATATAGAGGATTCAGCAGAAGATGGGTAACTTCCTTTTTCCATCTCCCCCCACTGAACCCTCCAACTATCTTCGACTAGCCAGATATGTGAACTCTCATTACATCCGTCAGCAGGGAGCTGACGTGAGGGACTTCGCCTGTGGGTTCCTCATCGAGGTGGATCACATGGTCTACACAGAGACAGAGATTAAGGAGGTGTTCAACATCTGTCTAGACATGCCTCTCAGTCTGGGGGAGATGGAAAGGCTGAGGAATCTGGAATTGTGGGACTTTGTCTGGCACATCCGCCATCTTGAAGATCCAAAACATCTACGACCAGCAGAGTCCCAGCCCATTGACTGTTACGTGCCATCTGCAGTCAGTGGAGGCCCCAGCCCTCCGATGACCCGGAAACGGAGAAGGAGGAAGAAGGGGCCCACTTCATCGGAGACCTCTGCTCCGACTCTGGTCCCGTCACGTGCACCGAGTCCGGAGAGGGCTCCGCTTCCCGAACTCTGCGGGCCGCCCTGGCCTCCCGAACTCTGCGGGCCGCCCTGGCCTCCCGAACTCTGCGGGCCGCCCTGGCCTCCCGAACTCTGCGGGCCGCCCTGGCCTCCCGAACTCTGCGGGCCGCCCTGGCCTCCCGAACTCTGCGGGCCGCCCTGGCCTCCCGAACTCTGCGGGCCGCCCTGGCCTCCCGAACTCTGCGGGCCGCCCTGGCCTCCCGAACTCTGCGGGCCGCCCTGGCCTCCCGAACTCTGCGGGCCGCCCTGGCCTCCCGAACTCTGCGGGCCGCCCTGGCCTCCCGAACTCTGCGGGCCGCCCTGGCCTCCCGAACTCTGCGGGCCGCCCTGGCCTCCCGAACTCTGCGGGCCGCCCTGGCCTCCCGAACTCTGCGGGCCGCCCTGGCCTCCCGAACTCTGCGGGCCGCCCTGGCCTCCCGAACTCTGCGGGCCGCCCTGGCCTCCCGAACTCTGCGGGCCGCCCTGGCCTCCCGAACTCTGCGGGCCGCCCTGGCCTCCCGAACTCTGCGGGCCGCCCTGGCCTCCCGAACTCTGCGGGCCGCCCTGGCCTCCCGAACTCTGCGGGCCGCCCTGGCCTCCCGAACTCTGCGGGCCGCCCTGGCCTCCCGAACTCTGCGGTTTTGTGTTTTATATTGTGTAGGTCTCCGGCTAACTGGCTAATTCATGTTATTACTGTCTTACTGAAATACTGTGGGCCACTATTACCTAAAACTGTCTATTAATGCAGACTGTCTGTCGTTCTTACTACTTTGAGTAAAGATAAAGGGTGGAGCACAATTTTTTTTACAAACTTTAATGTTACATCAGTCATTCACGTTAGTGCTTGGCTAACGTATGCACCGTTATTGATACAGTTAATTATACGGTTTGCACACATGCACCTCAATAAATTAAAAATATACACATCAGTTGTGGACATGCACTTGTTAATGCTAATGGTGAGGAATTACAGTTGCAACATAATAATGTAATAAAGCAATAATGTACATTTAAACTGAGTAGCGTATCACCGAGAAACGTCCTGCTCAATTTGTCCTTGCGATGGAGGTTTGGGTTGAACAACTAGTTCTTCCAATGTTTCATCATCAGACTCTTGCTCGGATTAATATGGTAAAATCGATTCCATCGTTATTGTCTTTATGGTGTGTACACTGTGAGCTTTAGGAGCTTTAGAAACTTAAGTTCAGTTATGGTAATGGCCGTTTTGTTTCGAACACGCACTGTAATCAGTAAACCAATCACAACAGACTGGACCCTCTGACCAATCAGAGCAGAGTAGGCTTTCGGAAAGGAGGGGTTTAGAGACACAATCTTCGGACGAGTCATTTGAGAATCTTTGAAATATGTGGTGATGTGCAATGTATATTATGAGAAAATGGGTAACACTTTACATTAAGGTTCCCTTTGTAAAGGGTTTATAAAGGTGTTTGTTAATGACTAATAACTAATTTACAAATACAGTATAGATCGTTGATAAGCAGTTATAACTGCATGAATAAAAAGGGTGACTTTAACGCAATACCTGCCAAATAGTGAGCCCTTTTTAACTCGCATGTTATAAATGCTTAATGTATTTAATGTATTTATTCACACTTATTTAAATCAAAACCAGATTCCTGATTTATTTCATGATGCAGCAAAAATAGACCATCTTAGTGAGACTGAAGGGTGTTTTATTTGTGGTTCTCATTAATATCTCATGACTGCCACTTTTCTTAAAATATTCTTTACCAACAGTTACTGTCTTACCCATGATATTCCACAAAAGGCTCATGCCTATCCACAGCAGTGTATAAAATAGATTTCTTGCTTATCAACATGAAATTATCAAAACCCACAAGAGCACAAACATAATTTGATGAGCTCTTAATAATGTATTTTAATTCCAATATTAGTTACTTGTGAATCTTAAGTGTAAACCTGTGAACCATTCATTAATAAGTTACAAACATGAATAACCTGTGAAAGTGCACCTCAATGTAAAGTGAACACCTGTGGATCAGTTATAACTGCTTATCAAAGATCTATACTGCATTTGTAAATGAGTTATTAGTCATTAACAAACACCTTTATAAACCCTTTACAAAGGGAACCTTAATGTAAAGTGGTACCAGTGTTTTTTGACCTTTGATGCATGTAAACCTGTTGAAGGAGACCTCCAAAACTAAATTTAAACAAATAAAAACACATATACCTTCCCTAATATTCCAAAGAGAGGCATCTGTTGAGCCAGTGGCTCAACTGCAAAATAATGCCATGGGACACAGAGCCAAAAAAATACACACAGATGCTTTATTTACAAACAAATACATGCATTCAAACAAACAGATCACAGCAGTTCTGCGCCAACGCTAATTGTATTCTGTTCACATACAGTTTTTATATACAGACATTAACATTCAGAAAACACACTCCACTGTTTATGATCCACTGCCTCGCATTCTCTAAACACATGCGCGCACGTACACACTGTCATCACTCACATATGGCTTCTCTGGTGTGCATGGGCAAACACAGACCCACATCTACACACAGAGACACACGAGGGTATGCCACTGTTGTTTAGGAACTTTAGGGCTGAAGCACACTAATGTTAATTCAGGCCACATCAGCATGACGTTTGCACATCCACAGCATGAAAATGAGGTGTGGCTGCACACACACACACACACACATACAGACGGGATGCAAATTCTGTGTGCATCATGTAATAATACATGAGTGAAAGAGGGAGTATATGACAAGTGGGAGAAAAATAAGAGAGAGCAAGCCAAATGAACACAGGATGTTTCTGAAGTGTATGTTTGCATAGTATATATAGAGCATAGAAGAATCATAGTAAAAGTAAGGAGGGTGAGAAATATTACAAGCCAAATTCAAGCTCACATCATCCACACACACATATAGACATATATACACTGCCATTAAAAAGTTTGGGATCTGTAAAATGTTTAATGTTTTTAAAAGAAGACTCTTATGCTCACCAAGGCTGCATTTATTTTATTAAAAATACAAAAAAACAAAAACAAAACAAAAAAACAGTAATATTGTGAAATATTATTGGAATTTAAAATAACTGTTTACTATTTGAGTATATTTTAATAAATAATTTATTCCTGTGATGGCAAAGCTGAATTTTCAGCATCATTACTCCAGTCTTCAGTGTCACATGACCCCCAGAAATCATTCTAATATGCCAATTTGCTGCTCAACAAACATTTATTATTATTATCAATGTTGAAAACAGTTGTGTACATTTTTTTCAGGGTTCTTTGATGAATAGAAAGTTTAAAAGAACAGAATTTATTTAAAGTAGAATCTTTTGTAACATTAAAAATGTCTTTACTGTCACTTTTGACCAATTTAATGCATTTTTGCTGAATAAAAGTATTAATTTGGTTAATTTCTTTCCAAAGAAAATTCTTACTGACCCCGAACTTTTGAACGATAGTGAATAATGTTACAAAAGCTTTCTATTTCAGATAAATCCTGTTCTTTTCTATTTCTACTTTCTATTCATCAAAGAATCCTGACATTTTTTTTACACAAAAACATTGATAATAATAATAACAATTTTTTTTTGAGCAGCAAATCAGCATATTAGAATGATTTCTGAAGGATCATGTGACACTGGAGACTGGAGTAATGATGCTGAAAATTCAGCTTTGCATCACAGGAATAAATTACATTTTAAAATATATTCAAGTAGTAAACAGTTATTTTAAATACAATTTCACAATATTACAGTTTTGTTTTTTTTTTTTGCATTTTTAATCAAATAAATGCAGCCTTGGTGAGCAGAAGAGCCTTCTTTTAAAAACATTAAAAATCTTACTGATCCCAAACTTTTGAACGCCAGTATATATATATATAGTGGTGGTCAGAATTATTGGCACCCCTGGTAAATATGATCAAATATGGCTGTAAAAATAAATCTGCATTGTTTATCCTTTTGATCTATCATTAAGGATCTTCATTGAAGTAAAAGAATTGAAAGTGGGGGGGCAAATCACATTATGAAATAAATGCTTTTCTCCAAAACACGTTGGCCACAATTATTGGCACCTCTAGATTTATTTATGAGTAAAATATCTCTGAAGTATATTCCCATTAATATTAAAAAAATTTAGCACACCAGGGTGACTAGATGAAATTGTCCAGCTATGATGTCTTGTTCCACCACAGGAGTATAAATATGAGGAAACACAAAGGCAAAATTCCCTTAATCATCATCACAATGAGTAAAGCCAAAGAATATAGTTCTGATGTGCAGCAAAAGATTGTTGAGTTTCACAAAATAGAAAGTGGCTGTAGGAAAATAGCTAAAGCATTGAAGCTCGAAAAGCATTCCCATTTCCATCATCAGGGCAATAATTAAGAAGTTCCAATCAACTAAAGATGTTAGGAATCTGCCTGGAAGAGGACGTGTGTCTATATTGTCTTAATGCACGGCGAGGAGGAGAGTTTGAGTGGCCAAAGACTCTCCAAGGATCACAGATGGAGAATCGCAGAGATTAGTTGAGTCTTGGGGTCAGAAAGCTTTTTAAAAAAACATTAAACAAATTCAAACAACCCCTACATGACCACATGTTGTATGGGAGGGACTCTTGCTCATCCAGAAACAAACTCCAGCATATTCAGTTGTCAGACACGACTGGAACTTCAAAAGGGACCTGGTTCTGTGGTCAGATTAAACAAAAAAAAGAGCTTTTTGGCAGCAAATCCACCAGATGGGTTTGGTGCAAACAGGAATAAAAAGTACCCCATGCCCACGGTTAAAAATACCAATGGATTTTTTGTTGTGGGCCTATTTTTTTGCTGGAGGTACTGGACATCTTGTTCAGACACATGGTATCATGGATTCTAGCAAATACCAACAGATAAAAGATCAAAACCTGACGGCCTCTGCTAGAAATCTTATAATGGGCCATGGTTGGATCAAATTGTGATGGCTAGACGATCCATGGAGGCCCCACCTCGCAACTTACAGGACTTAAAGGATCTGCTGCTAACATCTTGGTGCCAGATACCACAGCACACCTTCAGGGGTCTAGTGGAGTCCATGCCTCAACGGGTCAGGGCTGTTTTGGCAGCAAAAGGGGGACCAACACAATATTAGTCATAATGTTATGCCTGATCGGTGTGTGTGTGTGTATATATATATATATATATATATATATATATATATATATATATATATATACATACAGGTGCTGGTCATATAATTAGAATATCATCAAAAAGTTGATTTATTTCACTAATTCCATTCAAAAAGTGAAACTTGTATATTATATTCATTCATTACACACAGACTGATATATTTCAAATGTTTATTTATTTTAATTTTGATGATTATAACTGACAACTAAGGAAAATCCCAAATTCAGTATCTCAGAAAATTAGAATATTACTTAAGACCAATACAAAGAAAGGATTTTAGAAATCTTGGCCAACTGAAAAGTATGAACATGAAAAGTATGAGCATGTACAGCACTCAATACTTAGTTGGGGCTCCTTTTGCCTGAATTACTGCAGCAATGCGGCGTGGCATTGAGTTGATCAGTCTGTGGCACTGCTCAGGTGTTATGAGAGCCCAGGTTGCTCTGATAGTGGCCTTCAGCTCTTCTGCATTGTTGGGTCTGGCATATCGCATCTTCCTCTTCACAAAACCCCATAGATTTTCTATGGGGTTAAGGTCAGGCGAGTTTGCTGGCCAGTTAAGAACAGGGATACCATGGTCCTTAAACCAGGTACTGATTGCTTTGGCACTGTGTGCAGGTGCCAAGTCCTGTTGGAAAATGAAATCTGCATCTCCATAAAGTTGGTCAGCAGCAGGAAGCATGAAGTGCTCTAAAACGTCCTTTTATACGGCTGCGTTGACCTTGGACCTCAGAAAACACAGTGGACCAACACCAGCAGATGACATGGCACCCCAAACCATCACTGACTGTGGAAACTTTACACTGGACCTCAAGCAACATGGATTGTGTGCCTCTTCTCTCTTCCTCCAGACTCTGGGACCCTGATTTCCAAAGGAAATGCAAAATTTACTTTCATCAGAGAACATAACTTTGGACCACTCAGCAGCAGTCCAGTCCTTTTTGTCTTTAGCCCAGGCGAGACGCTTCTAACGCTGTCTGTTGTTCAAGAGTGGCTTGACACAAGGAATGCGACAGCTGAAACCCATGTCTTGCATACGTCTGTGCGTAGTGGTTCTTGAAGCACTGACTCCAGCTGCAGTCCACTCTTTGTGAATCTCCCCCACATTTTTGAATGGGTTTTTTTCACAATCCTCTCCAGGGTGCAGTTATCCCTATTGCTTGTACACTTTTTTCTACCACATCTTTTCCTTCCCTTCGCCTCTCTATTAATGTGCTTGGACACAGAGCTTGAACAGCCAGCCTCTTTTGCAATGACCTTTTGTGTCTTGCCCTCCTTGTGCAAGGTGTCAATGGTCGTCTTTTGGACAACTGTCAAGTCAGCAGTCTTCCCCATGATTGTGTAACCTACAGAACTAGACTGAGAGACCATTTAAAGGCCTTTGCAGGTGTTTTGAGTTAATTAGCTGATTAGAGTGTGGCACCAGGTGTCTTCAATATTAAACCTTTTCACAATATTTAAAAATAATTTTCTGAGATACTGAATTTGGGATTTTCCTTAGTTGTCAGTTATAATCATCAAAATTAAAATAAATAAACATTTGAAATATATCAGTCTGTGTGTAATGAATGAATATAATATACAAGTTTCATTTTTTGAATGGAATTAGTGAAATTTTTTGATGATATTCTAATTATATGACCAGCACCTGTATATATATAATTAATATTTTTCATTGGTTTTAGCTTTGAGTCATTGAATAATTAATTCAAAAAAAAAAAACACTTTATACACTAAGGAATGAAACAAGTGACTTCCCTTTGTGCGTCAGTCATTGAACCATTCATTCAAAAACACATTAATTCAAGAATAAAACAACACTAGCTTTGACTTCACATGAGTAAATGAGAACTATTTTTGCTGGCTAAAAATAGGCTAAATAACTGGCAAAATGTCTCTATAAAATGTAAGTTACTCAATATTAACTTTGTTAATGAAACTTTGAATTATCACACCCACCACTCATGCCATTGGGCTGAATATTGATCTCTGTTACATAAACCACTTCTTCCCAGAGCCTTCCAGTATCCCCACTAGAAGATCACCCATGAATACCAATATATCTTTTAGAGAGATCAAACCAGTCTACACAGTCAATCATTATTCAGTTAACTGACTTGGAATGCACACAGACGAGTTGAAGGAGACACGTGTGTGAACTCTCTCACTTAAAAATGAAGAATAAGATAGTGTGCATCTCTTAAGAGTGTGCTTATATATTGTTATAAAGCTACATGAGGCCAGAGAATGCCAAGTTAATTAAGGTTTAATTTTAGTTGATTAGCCCGAGAGAAGATGAACCACCATCAAAAACAGGAGAACGAGGGATGGAGGAGGATCAGCCAGAGGGAGAGTGGAAAGTAGCGCACAGACAATACGAGTATACATGCATCCACAGTAAGCTGCAGTGTGTGTATGTGGGTCACCGTGGGTTAAACTTTATGCCTCAAAAATAACAAACACACAAATCACCGTCAGAACACATCTAGAGCTGTTGGATAAAAAAATATAAGATGATCACACACATACACACTTTCACATATCACTGGGTTATGAGTAAACTATTAGTAAATGGATAAAAACACAGATGCGCTCACTCACGCAAAGGGTTAATGAGATAGCAGACCATGAGCCTCTTACAGCTAAATCAGTTAGCATGATCCAATGAGTGGTGTGTGTATCTGCATGTGTGTGTACCTACTTAACCATATTTTGTGGACAAATTTGTACCCAAAAGTGAGCTAAAATTGACAAAACATCCTAACAGCTCCTTTTGGGGACCGCCTCATTTGTAAAAGCTATGGAAGCTTGTTTTCCGAAACTGAATAAAAAACAAAAAGGTAATTGCAAGTATGTTTACTTACAATTCTGACTTTTTTTCTAAGAATTGCGAGTTTATACACTATATTGCCAAAAGTATTGAGACACCCCTCCAAATCATTGAATTCAGGTGTTCCAATCACTTCCATGGCCAAAGGTGTATAAAATCAAGCACCTAGGCATGCAGACTGCTTCTACACACATTCTTCTGAAAGAATGGGTCGCTCTCAGGAGCTCAGTGAATTCAAGCGTGGTACCGTGATAGGTTGCCACTTGTGCAATAAGTCCAATTGTGAAATTTCCTCACTACTAAATATTCCACGGTCAACTGTTAGTGGTATTATAACAAAGTGGAAGCAATTTGGAACAACAGCAACTCAGCCACAAAGTGGTAGGCTACGTAAAATCACAGAGCAGGGTCAGCACATGCTGAGGCACACAGTGCGCAGAAGTCGCCAACTTTCTGCAGAGTCAATAGCTACAGACCTCCAAACTTTGTGTGGCCTTCAGGTTAGCTCAAGAACAGTGCGTAGAGAGCTTCATGGAATGGGTTTCCATGGCCGAGCAGCTGCATCCAAGCCTTACATCACCAAGTGCAATGCAAAGCGTCGGACGCAGTGGAGTAAAGCATGCCGCCACTGGACTCTAGAGCAGTGGAGACGTGTTCTCTGGAGTGACGAATCACACTTCTCTGTCTGGCAATCCGATGGACGAATCTGGGTTTGTTGTTGCCAGGAGAACGGTACTTGCCTGACTGCATTGTGCCAAGTGTAAAGTTTGGTGTAGGGGGGATTATGGTGTGGGGTTGTTTTTCAGGGGTTGGGCTTGGCCCCTTAGTTCCAGTGAAAGGAACTCTTAATGCTTCAGCATACCAAGACATTTTGGACAATTTCATGCTCCCAATTTGTGGGAAAAGTTTGAGGATGTCCCCTTCCTGCTCCAACATGACTGCGCACCAGTCAGTCAAGTCAAGTCAACTATTTATATAGCGCTTTTTACAATGCAGATTGTTTCAAAGCAGCTTCACAGTGTTAAACAGGAAAATAAAGCAACAGAATTTCTGTTGCACAAAGCAAGATCCATAACGACATGGATGAGCGAGTTTGATGTGGAGGAACTTGACTGGCCTGCACAGAGTCCTGACCTCAACCCAATAGAACACCTTTGGGATGAATTGGAGCGGAGACTGCGAGCCAGGCCTTCTCGTCCAACATCAGTGCCTGACCTCACAAATGCGCTTTTAGAAGAATGGTCAATAATTCCCATAAACACACTCCTAAACCTTGTGGAAAGCCTTCCCAGAATAGTTGAAGCTGTTATAGCTGCAAAGGGTGGGCCAACTCCATATTAAACCCTAGAGATTAAGAATGGGATGTGATTAAAGTTCATGTGCATGTAAAGGCAGGCATCCCAAAACTTTTGGCAATATAGTGTATCTCGCAATTCACTAAAACTTTATAACTGGCAATTGTGAGTTTATATTTCCAAAAAGTCCTAATTGCGTGATATAAAGTCACAATTCTCCAAAAAAGAAAGTCAGAATTGTGAGTATGTAACGAAAGGTCCACTGGAGGCAAGCTTTGATGAACCCAAGTGCAGTTTATTTAATTCAAAACATGAACAGAAATCCAATAATCCCAAGTGAGCAAACAGAAACAACGACTTGACTAAATACACTGAGACTAATGACTGGACAAGGGACACCTGTGAACAACGATCAGACAATGAACCAATGACATGACACAAGAACACATGAGGGCAAGGAGTCACATGACAAGACCAGGAAGTGCATGGCTGTGAACAAAGCAAAGTAAGAAACATGATAGTGAACATGGCAGTAAACATAAACTAAGAATATGAAACATAACCCAGAACACACTGTGACAGAGTAAAAAAGTTGCAATTGCCTTTTTTGTTTTTTATTCAGATATAAAGTCACAATTCTGAGATATAAACTCGCAATTCTGAGAAAAAAGTCAACACAATTCTGAATTTTTTCTCGCAATTATGAATTATAAAGTCATAATTGTGAGATATAGACTCGTAGTTGCAAGAAAAATGTCAGAATTGTGAGTTGACATTTTTTCTCAGAATTGCGATCTTATATCTTTATTGTGACGATTTGTCAAATAAAATTTTGCAATTACCTTATTATTTTTTTATTTCATGACAGAAACATTTTAAAAATGCATACAGTTTTCTGTGAGACATATAATAAGCATTTATAACTAGTTATACATAAAAAACAATAGAAATCTATGGAATGTGCCCATTTATCTGTGTGTATGCAAATATGCTTGCAGATATACGTGGATACCTGAACTGTCAATCAAAGTGTCAGTAATGGACATTTCAAACACATTGGTGGTCTCTAAGCCCATATCCCAGCGGGCAGCTCATCTATGTGACATTCTTATGAGGTTAAGCCGTCTACATATTTATTAAAGTAATTGCCATGTCTCATCCCGATGACAGGATCATGCACCAATTACAGTGGCCCTGCCTCATGATGGATGATTAAATATTCTTCATCAAATGATTGCTGATATTTGTATGCAAGTTGTTTTGTTGAATCTTCAAATGATTTAAAAAAAAATAAAAATAAAAACTGTATATATTGCCGTTAAATATTTTAGCACATTTAAAGCGATCCTTCAGAAGTGTGTGTGAAGCTGGAAGAGACGTCACCGTGACCTTTAATCTGACCTTAAGCATGCTGATTACTAAAGATCATGAGGGGAAAGGTTAGAAAGAGAGTTTGTGTGTGTGTGTGTGTGTGTGCTCATATGATTCAGTATGCAACATTTATGAGTCACCTGACATCATGTTTTATTAAAAAACTAGGCATTTAGAAATCAGCACTGCCCAACAAATTATTTTAGTGATTTTTCTGACAATATAAAATAAAATCTCTGCAAAAAAAATCTCTTTTGCAAAAATGATGTAAGAATTTGCAAGTTACTAATACTGCTTTCACCTGTTGCTGAGTTTGTTGCGTTGCTCTCCCTGAGGAAGGCATTGGAGCGCGTTGGAGTGTTTTTAGATTTTTTTGCATGCAGCCATAATAAAGGCTTTTTGATTTGAAGGAGTGCCATGGTCATCCTAAAGTTTTCTTTAATGGACTATTACAAACATTTGACCATAGAGCACTTTTCCCTAGTATGCACTCTTTTCTATTGGACTTTGTTTGAAAATATTTCAGTTAGTAGTGAAGGCAACATTTCTAATTCCCTTTCGAGGGAACTCAATGCTGCGTCAGAATGTTGACACTATGGGAACGTTTCTACGTGACCTGTGTTTAAACCACATGTAAAATCACTCCAATCTTACTGGGAAAACGTAGTCACGTGACGCACCCGGAAGCTATAAAGGGCACCCGGGCCAAACATCGCCAGCTTCTGTGTCTTTTTCCCTCCTCCTTTTTAGACTGCAGACCAAGAGAAGCTTAATTTGCCTTGCCCAGTTTGGGCCCTCAGTTGTTAGGTCCACCATTCATCTCAGTGGCATAAAGCTGACCAGCTATTGGTGTGCTTTGGTTCCCCCAGACAGGGTTCAGCATCTAAAGAACGAATAAGCAAATGAATAGTAGAGGCTATCTTGGTGGCTTACAAGGCACATGACCTTTCTTCGCACCTAGCCATTAAATTACTCACCCTCATGTCGTTCCAAACCCAAAAGACCTTTGTTCATCTTTGGAACACAAATTAAGATATTTTGAAATGAAATCCGAGAGCTTTTTAACGATGTCTTTCCTATCTTAATCAGCATTAGGTGGCATATGACGGTGGAGGAGAGAGAACGAGCAAGAGGGAGATTTGAAGAAAGACTGTTGAAAGAGAGATGCCTGAGAGACATTACAAAAGAGAAAAGCTCATAAGAATATAACTGAAAAATTAAGGTTTATGATCAGGAAAGAGCTTTAGGACCCACGTTAATATTAGAAAAGCTTTGGAGAGAGCTAATCGGGAAGGCCTGAGAACAGCCGCAGAGGTTGCTTTGATTGCGCTCCATACGTGAATAACACTGGTTTTGAGTGTCATTGTTTGTCTGGAGCTGCTGTGCTTTCACTTTATTTTTCGTGAAGCATTATTTTGTTGCGCTTCTGTTACGATAAATAGACATCCGTGCATCCATGCATTGCGTGTGTTATCCCATAATTTACTCACCCTCAAGCCATCCTAGATTTGAGGGTGAGTAAATTCTTCTCTCATTCTTCTTCTTTCAGACAAACACAAACGGTGTTATATAAAAAAATGTCCTGAGAAAAATATCCATATTTAATCCGCCTTCCGTATTCAACTTACGAAGAAAGTGTAGCGCCTCTCGCAGTTCAAAATGCTTACGCTAAGTCTGACGTCATCGTCGTGCCAGTTAAGTTTTTTTACACTAAGTCCAACGTCATCGTCGCAGCAGTTACGTTTTTTTTACGCTAAGTCCGACATAAAAAAACGTTATAAGTCCGGTGTTACTTTATAACACGTTAAATATGGATATTTTTCTTACAAAAACCCATCGATTAGCTTCAGAAGGCTTTTATTAACCCCATGGAGCCTTGTGGATTACTTTTATAATGGATGGATACACTTTTTTGGGCTTAAAATTTAAGGCTGCCATTCACTGCCATTATAATGCTTGGAAGAGCCAGGACATATTTTAATATAACTCCAATTGTATTTGTCTTAAAGAAGAATGTCATATACACCCAGGATGGTTTGAGGGTGAGTAAATCATGGGGTAATGTAAATTTTTGGGTGAACTATCCCTTTAATGAAAGTTTAAATGTGCAAATGGGAATAGCCTTTATAAAGTTCAGCTCCCTTGCGATACTACACAAGTACTGTGTCGTTCGTCTTATTAATATAAATAAGACAAGATGCTATCGGGGAAAACTCCTTTTTCTCAGATTCTGAAGCCTTTATACAATCACACAGTCAATACTGCACGTCGATTGGTTCAAAAAGTTAAAGAAATTGAACCAATGACGGCGTGGCACGCGCGACCCTGCTTGAGCCCGCCGAAATGGGCGGAGACTTGTGCTATAAAAGCGGCTGTTTCACCATGGCAAATCGATTAATTCTCCTTCAGCGACGCAGATAACATCTCTTCGCTGGAACTCAGATTGAAGCCGCCTTCACCTGCAAGCAGCTGGACTCGCCGCTGATCTTCTTGCCTTCATGCAGTCGATCAGCCCGCCTCCCTGCTCGCCGCTGCTTCAAATGTCACGCCACGATTGTGGCACGTGCAGAGCCCCTCACCAAGGCCACTCACCCATCCAAACCTTGCCCCACCACCTCGGCCATCGCTGGACATGCTTACACCTCCAACGGCCAGGCAGCATCTGCTTTACACTCTATGGCGATTCTCCAAGTGTATCAAGCAAAGCTACTAAAGGACTTGGATGAGGCTGGACACGACTCTGCCACCTTCAGAGAGCTGCGCAGTGCCACAGATCTGGCTCTGCGCACCACGAAGACGACGGCGCAGGCCATTTGTCGCTCGATGGCCAGCTTGGTAGTGTTGGAGTGCCACTTGTGGCTGAACTTAACCGAGATCAAGGACGCGGATAAGGCCATTTTTCTTGACCTGCCAATCTCCTCCACTGGTCTCTTCGTACCCGCCGTCGATGGCTTCGCCGAGCGCTTCACGGCAGCACAAAAGTCGTCCCAAGCCATGCGACACTTTTTGCCAAAGCGATCCACTTCCTCTGCCCCGAGCCGCCCTAAACCAGCCAGCTCAGCAGCAGATGACGAGGGACAAGTTGCCAGCCACCAAACCTGCGCCGAGCTCCGATCACAGGCGGCGCTCGCGCTCCGCTAGGCACCACCCCCCTCCGGTGCGACAGGGCCCCCGACCTAAGATAGTGTTGGACCCTGCAGCCCAGAAGCCGGCCTGATGGCCAGGAAAGGAAGAGGAGGAGGCTAAGTCCCGCTGCAGCTGGACCACCCTCCAAAATACCTTGCCCAGTTTTCCCGCCGCCCCGTTCAGTTCCAGGTGCTCGAAAAAGAGTGTTTGTTGCCCACACAGAGCCTGTTCTCATGCCCTGCTTGGGAGCCGCTGTTATAACGGAAATAAAAATCAAACATACTCAAAAAGAGAGTAAGTTTCCTCTTCCACCACACACATGCACACCAGTCCCTCACTGCGACTTAGTGCCTGTATTAATTCAGCCCCTCGCCACACGGGCCGAGGCCTGGCAGGCCATCCCCGAAGTGTAAGCCTGGGTTCTGAACATAATAAAACGAGGTAATGTACTCCAATTCGCTCGAAAACCCCCGTTTTTCAACGCCGTGGTTGAAACCTCTGTGGAAAGCAAGGATGCTCATGTCCTGCATTCCGAGGTAAACATCATGCTGGCGAAAGGAGCTATAGAAATAGTTCCCCCAGCGTTGAGCGAGTCAGGCTTTTACAGCAGGTAATTCCTCGTCCCCAAAAAGGATGGCGGTCTAAGACCCATCCTCGATCTCAGACATCTGAATAGGGCCCTAATAAAGCGCTCATTCAGAATGATCACTCTGAAGCAGATCTTCCCACAAATACGCTTGGGAGACTGGTTCTTTACCCTGGATCTGAAAGATGCTTATTTTCACATCCAGATAGCCCCCCATCACAGGCGGTTCTTGAGATTCTCCTTCGAGGGAGTGGCATATCAATATACGGTACTGCCGTTCGGCCTATCTCTGGCCCCTCGCACTTTCACGAAGTGCATGGATGTAGCTCTGTCCCCTCTGAGACAGATGGGAGTGCGCATTCTAAACTATCTCGACGACTGGCTCGGAGGCGGAACTAATATTCCACAGATCCGTTATCCTCAACCACTTAGAGTGCTTGGGTCTCAGGGGCAATTTTGCAAAGAGCTCATTATCCCCCAGGCCAACGCTCCTGTGGGACCTTCATGTGTGGTTTCTCAACAGGAGCCTCTAAGCCTCCCTGAGAACATCTTAAACACTATCTTTCAGGCCAGAGTTCTGTCTATGAGACGCCTCAATGCCTCAAAGTGGGCCGTCTTCATGCAAAACCCGGGGCGACAACCCTCTGAACTGTGGCATATCTCAGATATTGTAATTTCTTCAAGACTTAATGGATAGAGGCTGTTCTCCCTCTACTCTTAAAGTCTATGTTGCGGCTATAGCAGCTTTACACGCTCCTATAGTAGGGCAGTCTTTAGAAAGAAACGACCTTATTGTTCGCTTCCTAAAGGGCTCCAGGAGGCTAAACCCTCCTCGTCTCCTCACGATCCCTACCTGGGACCTGTCTGTGGTTCTCAGGGGCCTTAAAAGTCCTCCATTTGAACCTATCCAGACTGCTGACCTTCGACCCCTGACGCTAAAAACCGCTTTGCTGCTAGCGTTGGCATCGGTTAAGCATGTGGGAGACTTACAGGCGCTCTCTGTGAGCCCCTTGTGTCTTGAGTTTGAGGCTGAACCTTCTCTGTCCTGTCAGAGCCCTGAGGACGTACATTGATCGCTCCACCTCTTTTCGACAGGCGGAGCAGCTCTTTGTTTGCTTTGGTGGCCGCATGAAAGGTCTTCCGGTCACAAAGCCTAGACTATCTAGATGGATAGTAGACGTCATAGCTCTTGCATACTCCTCCTTGGGCCTTCAATGTCCCCTGGGAGTCAGAGCACACTCCACAAGAGGCATGGCCTCCTCATGGGCGTGGTCATCTGGTGTTTCCATTGATGACATCTGTGCGGCGGCCGGCTGGGCCTCATCATCCATATTTGTTAGATTTTATAATCTAGAGGTCCCTGCGCTTCAATCGCAGGTCCTTTCTGCATAAACTATTGCACTTATGTGTCTTGTTATATCCCCGACTTAGTCTGGGAGTAACCACTGTCTGCCTCATATATTCATGAACTAGGCCCCTAGAGGTCCTGGTGATGGGGTTTTGATGTATGACTATTACTTGTGTCTTGGAGCCCTTGGTCAAGCGCTTCCCACTGTATTTAGTCATCATCTTACATAGCACGGCGTGATTGTATTATCCCCATAGCATCTTGTCTTATTTATATTAATAAGACGAACGACGCAGTACTCGTGTAGTATCGCAAGGGAACGTACTCAGTTACTAATGTAACCTCGGTTCCCTTAGATACGGAACGAGTACTGCATATAGTACGAGTCTCCACCCATTTCGGCGGGCTCGAGCGGTCATTGGTTCAATTTCTTTAACTTTTTGAACCAATCGACATGCAGTATTCACTGCGTGATTGTATAAAGGCTTCAGAATCTTAGAAAAAGGAGTTTTCCCCCGTAGCGTCGTCTTATTTATATTAATAAGACGAACGACGCAGTACTCGTTCCGTATCTAAGGGAGCCGAGGTTACGTTAGTAACCGAGTACATTATGTGTTGTTTTATGTTTGTTCTGAGAATAGAAATTACTTTCCTTTTCTCACCGGAATTCCTCCACAATTTCTAACATTCTAAAACAACATTCGGAAGCAATAAATACTACATTAAGGCAATACTAAGATAGCATTCTATGCGTGCCTGTCAATCTAAATTAGAGCACCAACCTCAGTGTGAATAACACAAGGATGTTAGACCTCTGCCAAAAGAATCTGCCCTACCTAAATTTACGGTCAGGAGCCGCTACTGCACATAGAAGAATAGAATTTAGAAAATAATGCAGGAATATAAAAAAGAAAATCAGCCTTTATCCCAGACAGGATATTAAAAACAGAATCAG
Source organism: Rhinogobio ventralis (assembly GCA_039654625.1). Lineage (NCBI taxonomy): Eukaryota > Metazoa > Chordata > Actinopteri > Cypriniformes > Gobionidae > Rhinogobio > Rhinogobio ventralis. Next base: position 14,461,615 of record CM077214.1, read on the forward strand.
CTCCAAAGCTTCCCATTCAGCAGGTCCCCACATGCTGAAGATTCTGGGTAAAGCAGCAGTGCACGTGCAAATACTGAACATCGAAAAAGTCACTTATCAGCAGAAGACGCTGACCTGAAAATGTCTCCCGCTGGTTTACAGCTCAGCACACTGCAGTCACCCCTTCTTTATAAACAAGATTACAAAATGGATTAACTGCTGTTCGTTAATCCATTCCAAGTGTGTCAATTGTGCTGGGACGGTTGCACTGAAACCTCGCTTTCTAACGCTGCAGGCCGGTAAAGGGTGCATAGGCTACAATCACGCTGTCTGAGCCTACAGCCTGCTGCCATAGGTGTTACATAATATTACTTTTAGCATTTTACCTACTCTCTCTCTCTCTCTCTCTCTCGTTCTCTCTAATTGAATCATGGATGTTGGATCGACTTATACAGAGAGGAAATGTAAGGAGACTGATGCGATTATCTCTTTAACAGTTGCTGTGTGGGTATGAGCGTGTGTGTGCATGTGTGTATCTGAAGGCTCATATGTTTTTCATGATGCAGACGCATTGTTGCCTGAGGGGTAACTTTTCTCTGAAAGTAAACTAGTAAATAATAACAGATGGGGGAAAAAAATGTACTCGGAGGTACTGAGTCATAACTGTCACTCAAAGCTACAGTCAGTGTGTCAGCAGCCGTAGAGAAACTGCCATCAGTCTGCGCTCTGGCCTGCATCTTTCGGCTCCTAACACATCTGGATGTTTTATTTATTACTTAAAGGAGTCATGGTATTAATAAAAATCTAATTTTCCTTTTTTTGAGATTCCAAAAACATCATTTATTGAACCAAAGCAAAAAACAAAACTAAGCTAAGCTAAACTAAACTAAAACTAAAGCTTGTTCAGAATTTACATGCATGTCTGATGAAAGATACAATGACTACAGCTATAAATATATTGAAATATATTTAATTCTGATTAATCTCACACATTTTTATAGTAAATAATAAATACAATATTTTTAAAAATATATTTTAAATATACACTACCCGTTAAAAGCTTGGAATAAATCAAATTAATGTTTTTGAAAGAAATATGCTCACCAAGGTGGCAGTAAAAATAGTAAAAATAGTAGCTAATATAGTGAAATATTTCTACAATTAAAAATAACTATTTTCTAAACTAGAGAATTGGCTGCCAAAAATTCAGCTTTACAATCACAGGTATAAATGACATTTTAATATGTATTAAAATAAATACAAAATATTTTAAATTGTAATAATATTTCATAGAGACAGAGCGACATGCGTAATAATCTGAAAACCATGCCCACCACGCATTTCAACCTTCTCTCATTGACTGTATTGTGTAAAGCGGTCTCCTTGTCATTTCTGACTTGTAACAAAAACAGAACAATGGCTAAAAGCTGCTGTGTGACAGGGTGTACAGCAAACAAGCTAAAAAGAAGTTTTTATAAGCTGTTGACCCAAAAAAAACGAGTGTTTAAGGACACAAAAGTGGATACAGTTAATTGAGACAGAGCGCAACGGGTCATATTACTCTGAGAACTACGCCCACTGGAGGGGAACGTAATTGGCAACAGGATATGCTAAAATATAATATATAAAACTGACACTTGGATATTTGACTTACCAGTGACAAAATGTTTACTGCACACGTAGGCATACTGAGTGTCAGGATCCCACAATTTACCCATTCCTGCTGATGCGTCACGTCTTATTGCCATATCCACTTTTGTCTCCTTAAACGCTTGTTTTTTTGGGTCGACAGCTTACAAAAACTTAGTTCTGAGTTTTTTAGCTTGTTTGCTGTACACCCTGTCACATAGCAGCTTTTAGACATTGTTCTGTTTTTTTGTTACAAGCCAGAAATGACAAAGAGGCCGCTTCACACAATACAAAGTCAATGGAGAGGGTTGGATTGTTTTCCTCCTCGGTGTGCGTGGCCTAAATGCTCTCTGTCTCTATAGGGGTGTAACGATACACTCGTGTCACGATTCGATACTAAACTCACGATACGTTTTATCGCGATATTTCAAGCCAAAATATTACTTATATTATTATCAGGACACACAAATATTTCCCCATTGCATTACTATACATTATATTCAACATTATAGTAGTTTAATGTAGTAATGTCACTGTAACTCACTGAAACTCCACGTGCACACAGACCCGGTGCTCATTACGTTCCGCCTCTCCTGCTATTAATGCACTATACATATAAAAATAAACCATCTAAAATGCTTTGAATAATCATACTACTAAAACTCAATGTAATATGGTGATTTAAATGATGTTTGCCCTTTCACTTTGGGGAAGTGTCATTCCGGCAGCGTGTGCGCTTCAGGTGATCAATACAATCAATCAGAGTTCTAATCGCAAAAAAAGCGTGTCAAAATGACTGTTCCCAAACTGTAAATGGTTAGTTCTGCATTTATTCACTCTCATGTTTTTTCCGTGTTTACTACAGTATGCACGCCGTTCTGAATCTGTTCATCGAATTAAGCCACTGTCTCTTCAGAAGACTTGGATTAGACCACTCGATTGATTATTTTTACGATGAGTTTATGACATTTTTTGGATTTTTAATGTTTGAGAGGAATGGACTTTAAATGGAGGTACAGAAATCTTTTTCTGGTTTCTTGAAAAATATCATTTGAAGTTGAATGAAAATCTTATAAACGACAGGTGAGTAGGCTACATGATGACAGAATTAATATTTTTGAGTGAATTATACCTTATAAATACAGTAAGCTGAACCTTGGATAAAACGAACTATCTTAACGATACATATCATCGCATTTTTATATCGTGATAAAGTGTATAGAAGAATTTTAAAATATATATTTTAATAGCAAATAATAGGCCTACATTTTCATAGTAAACAATAAATTAACAGATTTTTTTTTTTATAATAAAAGGTACACTTTTATTGCAAAAAAACCTGACTAACTTGGACCTCAGGGGAACAGAAATGAAATTAATAATTATGATATATAATTCAAATGATAACATAATAACATATATGCAGACAATAGGAAAATGTAAATAAGTTTGCAATGCAGTTTTTAGATGTGAGGATGCAATAAAAAGAGAGAAAGAAAGAAATGGTTTACGCATTGACTTCACTCTGCAGGAATTTGCATGTGATTTGCATGTGACATGAATATGACCCTCCACACACACACAGTCAACTGTATGCATACACAAACGTTTTGTCATCAACACACAGCCAACAAAGGCTCTACCTGAATCACCAAAATCTGCAGGGAGTTTGTGCATAACCTAGATCCATTCGTAATGCAGCCCACACTACAATCGGTTCAAAAAGAGAAACACACAATAGCTTGATCTTATCTTGTCTCTGACGTATACATACATAAAAGGAGTCACTGAGGACAGTGGGATGACAGCCACGTCCGATCTGTCATCTCGCAGTCTCTGAGGATATTCTGCGGGTGTGTGTGATCAGATCATGATCCTCCGGCAATGAATCTTGTCAATGTCGATTAATCACTCAGCCAAAAGATGTCTAACATACAGCCGGGGCCAAAAGAGACCACACTGAAAAGCTGATTTAAACCTGGAAATTAACTGCATTTTCTAGGATTTTGAACCATTTAAAACTAAGAAATATTACAATGTTAAATAAAATCATAAATATTTAAAGGTACACTTTAATGTAATGTCACATGTTTAATGTAACTTTTGGCTCTCTAGCAGTTAAAAAACAAAACTGCATGCATTTTGCAGAAGAATTTTTTTTTTGGATGTGCTGCATGACTGTGTATAAAAAGGCAAAATAGAAGCATTTTCATTTTTGGAATCAGGATGCACTGTAAACTAGTTTGTCACTGTCCATGGTGCTGATTGAAAACAGATACAGCCATATATACGCTGAATATGTGTATATGCTGATCTCATGCTTTTTGTCTGCAATATGCTCTCTACGTTCAAACTGAATATATAAAAATTAATTATCTAATCATTAATTCACTTGGCTTGAATTCCCATGAATGCAGACTGTGATTTTGCACAGACACATCCACACAAATAGCACCACAGACATTTAGAGCAATGTAAAAGACACTTTGTGAACAAAATCATCCAGGGACTGTGTGAAATTCAAATTACATTTCTTTCTCAACATTCAAGCTCTAAAAGGAATGTTTAGCTAAACCTGCCTACGAGAACAATTACCAACCAGCCATATATATTTTTACTTTCCATTAAAAATATTACTTTCTTACAAATATGTGCAATAATCTTGACATCATGTTCTCTTATACAAAAAAACAAACAAACAAACAGACAAAAAAGGAAATGGTAATCCACAGGCCCTCATTAAACAAATGGCAAATTGGATAACACACAAATTAATGCCAACTGTAAGGAATTTGATGATTCAATTTCTGCTAATGTTTTATATATTATAATGAAATTGAATTCCACTCATCTGATAAGTGACATTTGGAGTTGGCGTCCAGGGGATTATAGGTTATTTGTTATCCATGTTAGTGTGTCAGAGACAGATCTGTAGAGGGAAATGTCATCTGGTGGTAGAGTGTGTGTGTGTGTGTGTGTGTGTGTGTGTGTGTGTTGTGTGATAAAAAAACAAAACAAATATGGATGATGATGACCTACAACAGCAAAGTATTAGATTACACGTACCAGATTTTCTTAGAAATGTTGAAATGATTGTTAAATCTTCAAAGTACAAAAACAAGTTATACTCAATTACTTTCCCTAGTAAATTCCCAACTCCTCTCTTTAATCTGCCTCATTATAAAATAATAATCAGTTCAGCAGTGAAGCAGTTTCCTAAACATAGATAAGTAGAAGTCTGACTCATTTTAGCTCAGAAACGATTGAATAGATCACTCAAAAGTGTTCTCGGAAGTCCCTGAGCAGCACTCTGTGTTCCTTTTGTAGTGAGATAAATAATTAGTCTTAAATATAAAATCTCACAGGCCGACATTGAAAAAGGTATATCAGAGACTCTGAGGTGGGCTTTTATGACTTGTGCCAGTAACCCACCAGAACCCCCCTAGCAATGCCCTAGCCACCACTCAGAACACCCTAGCAACCACATACTCAGAAAAAAAAATTGCAACAATTGTACCTTTAGAGGTACAACAGTTTTTCACTGAGGCAGTACCCTTAAGAGACATGCTTGTACAGTAGAAGTTCATAGTAGCACCTTAAGGGGACATATTACTACTCTAAGGAACTAAAATGAACAAAGTGGCTTTTTTATAGCTGCCCTTTTTAATACAATTCATTTGTCTGACAGAAACTTTCCTTAATAAGCCTTTATCTGAACAAGTTCTTCTGTGCTCTGAATCACTTACTTTTGGCAGTTTGATAATCTCTATTTAGTTTTCTCAAAATATTAGTTGTTTTCATGCCTTTTGCAAGACATTTTGCTATTTCATGCTTTTCATCTTTAGAAAGATCTTTCTTCCTCCACATATTGCATGAGAACTGTGACTTAAAGGCATAGTTCACCCAAAAATGAAAATTATCCCATGATTTACTCACCCTAAAATCATCCTAGGTGTATATGACATTCTTCTTTCAGAGGAATACAATCCGAGTTATATTAAAAATGTCCTGGCTCTTCCAAGCTTTATAATGGCAGTGATTGGTGCTCTGTTTTTGAACAGATCTATATCCATCATAAAACTGCTCCACACGGCTCCGGAGGGTTAATAAAGGCCTTCTTAAGCGAATCGATGCATTTGTGTAAGAAAAATATCCATATTTAAAACTTTATAAAGTAAATTATCTAGCTTCCGGATCGCCTTCCGCATTCAACTTACGGAAAAAGTGCAGCACCCGCACCTTTCGCAGTTCAAAATGCTTACACCATGTCTGACGAGCGTAAGCATTTTGAACTGCGAGAGGTGTGGGCGCTACACTTTTTCCGTAAGTTGAATACGGAAGGCGATTCGCCGGAAGCTAGATAATTTACTTCATTTTATGATGGATATATGCACTTTTATGGACTTCAAAAACAGAGCAACAGTCACTGCCATTATAAAGCTTGGAAGAGCCAGGACATTTTTAATATAACTCAGATTGTATTCGTCTGAAAGAAGAAGGTCATATACACCTTGGATGGCTTGAGGTTGAGTAAATCATGGGCTAATTTTCATTTTGGGGTGAACTATCCCTTTAATGTGGAACAAACACTTTAAATTGGTTTTCAATTTACCTAAGAAGACCTGGCAAACTATTTAACAAACCTATCTGAGATTGATACTAAAAAGTTATGAAAAATAAAGCAAAATTAAAAAAAAAAAAATTAAAATCTGAATGCTTATTTAACCGATATGTTACTTGCATAATAATTTGAAACACAGTGTACGTAAATAGAATACTTTTTGCGGTTTAATATTCACAAACATAGTCCACATTGCAATTTGTTCAGCCCTACTTTTGATTGATAAATCCAAAATTCTGTGACATTCCATGTTATACAGTAAAGAATCTAAGACTGGATTCTGCAATTCCAACAGCATGTTCCACATAGCATAAATCATAGGACTTAATATTGCCCAGAGTCCCTAATGTTACATAAAACTAGAACTTGGTGGCGCTCACAAACAGACTATTTTGCTGAGCAACAGTGAATATCAGAGGAACCGGCTCTCTTCACTCCTGTATTTGCTGTTAAACATGACAAACAGTGATAAACAACACTGTGAATACAAAAATGCGAATGGCTGTTTGAAAACATGTAAATACTTTTAATTTGACTTCCTTTCTTCTCCATGACAAGCATTGTGTTCAGCATAACAGGGAATTTTTTTATTTTCCTTAAGTGCCACCCACACATTCATTCAGTTTGTTTTGTTATGCAATGGTCTGAACAGACAAATCACACATTTGAAAAAATCGGATCAAATCTTTACCTTGGTAGATTTTTCCCCCTTTATTTAAACATTACAAAACGAGCATTACAAGTAAAGTTGATGCACATTTTTAAAAAATGTATATACAAGGTTCAGTCATGAAACCACTCCAGATTCTCCACTCTCCCTCCTATAACTCAATCTGCTTGCAATCATTCTCTATAGGGCACAGCTGATTGGTTCCTGCTGTATCAGTAGCCAATAAACTCGCTGCTTAACCTTCAAATACTCAATCAGCATTTTCTGTTGCAGTGTGCTTTCAGAGACCCTGCACTTTCCCCAGCTCCACCTGTATATGTAATGGAAGTAGGCCAGTAAGAGCTGTGCGTGTAAACCTCACTTCCCTGATCTCAAGAGGCGCACTAGCAACTGACGCTAGAGACTGCGGTCTTTAGCGTCCTTGTTAACGCACCCGCATCTCACGCCAGAGACCCCGGTTCAAATCCCACTCGGAACAGGTCAAGTTGGGCCAGTTGCATTTGGTGCCGTGACCCGGATGGTCAGGGTTTAGGGGGTGAGTGTAACGGACGAAGGCCAGTAAGAGCTGTGTGTGTAAACAACACTCCCCTGATTTCAAGAGGTGCGCTAGCGACTGACGGTAGAGGCTGTGGCCTTTAGAGTCCTTGTTAGTGTGCCTGCCTCCTACGGCGGAGACCCGGTTCGAATCCCGCTTGGAGCAGGTCGAGTTGGACCGATTGCATATAGATCTGCTATGGGTAATTCATGTATGCAATAACAGCAGCAGCCGTAGCAGATCTATTTTGCCAAGACCAAACATATCAACATTGTCATATCCATTACCATGCCAAACACTTGTCATGACAGAACTGGGTTTAACTTGATATGGCATCTAATGGCAGCAAGATGCATCTCAACAAAGAAGTCAATCTTGTACATGTTTACATAGATAAGCAATTACAAAACAGCACATATGAACACAAGAATGCATCCTGTGTAAACAGCCTTTTACTCTCTGAGTCAAAAATGATCACAACTGTGTTGTAGTCCAAAGTGGCTTCAGGATAAACTCAGTTTCATCATGTATTTGTGGTTGAGGGGTTGTTGACTGGCTGGTGTGTGCAGAGGGCAGAGGCACTGACCTGCTGGGCTGTTTGGAGAGCAGGGTGGTCAACGGCTGCTCTGAAAAAAACACTGTGATATAGCCTTTACACATTGACCACCTGGCATTTCTGGAGCTGCAGCCAACACACGCACACATTACATGCACGTCTGCTAGATAAGACACAGAAAGATACATCCATGTGTATAAATACAAACAAATAAGAATATGCTCACAAACACACATAAAGCTGCAACATTTCATCCAGCAACACATACAAAGTGTGAACATACATGCGCACACACACACACACAACAGCCATCTGTCAGACACAAGTCCCCCCTGTGCTCTGGCTGTCGTAGATATAATACAGTCTGCTGATTGGCTAAATCTGTTACTACCTTATTATAAGACACAGAGACCTTTGATGAAACGCATACATGCACAATAAATAACTTCCTTTTTTGCAGAAAGTGAAGACAACGAAACTCTTGAGGAGAAGAGAGATGACATTCAGGGAGAAGGACATGACAGACATTCACATTAAACTTTCAAACCACTATAAATCTGTTTTTCACCTGAGTGCCATTTCAATCTCTCTCTACTTCTCTGCATCGTCTCCTTCCATCTGTTTCTAATCATTCATCTTCATCCAGCTTCCCAATCATTTTCCAGTTTGTGTCGTTTCCTCTGGAGTGCTGTTCAGTAAGGCTGTGGAATTTGACCGCTTACATCACATTGGCACACAGGCACTCATAAACACAGACTGATCGGTCCCTAATGCCCTGTTTTTGAATTAACACATTATTGCTTTGTAATATTGCCAGAGAAAGAGGAGGATGTCAAGAGTCAGACTAGGACAGTGCAGTGTGGAACAAAAATCTACCCAACACAATGATGTCAGCATAATTTTTAGACACTGAATTGTGATTGGCCTTATTTTGTACATTACCATTCAGAAGTTTGAAGTCGGTAAAATTTTAAAATATATTTTAAAATGTAATTTATTACTGTGATGCAAAACTGAATTGTCAGCATCATTATTCCAGTCTTTAGTGTCACATGATCCTTCAAAAATCATTCTAATATGCTGATTTAGTGCTCAGAGAAACATTTCACATTATTATCAATGTAGAAAACAGTTGTGCCACTTAACATTTTTGTGGAAACTGTGATACAGTTTTATCCAGGATTCTTTGTTGGATATAAAGTAAAAAAAAAACAGCATTTATTTGAAGTCTAACTTACCTAAAATTTTAACACTGTTCGTTTGCTGCCTTGCAAACTCTTGTATTTCCTTTAGGAAAAACAGATTTTGTTTTGGGATGTAACCCAGCGTGTGTGGCCAGACAGTTTTGAAGACTCTGGCTTTTATTTTTCTCCCACACAAGTTGGAAATAGGCTGCCAAATTCAACAGATTTAAGTAATTTGGTGTTTGGCACCACAAGAAGTTGTGTTTACACATTCCCATGGCATATGTTAACACTCATCTTTGAGGGTGAAACATTTGTTAGCCAAAAAATAAAACTAAACCCCATTGGTGTGAGAGTTTGTTCATGTGTGTGTGTGTGTGTGTGTGTGTGTGTGTGTGTGTGTGTGTGTGTGTGTGTGTGAGAGAGAGAGAGAGAGAGAGAGACAGTGACAGAGCTACTGCCAAATTGACAGCACTGTAGGTAATCCTCAGCAAACAGGAAGTAAGTAAATGTCAGCACAATTACACACACACCTACACATTCACAAAATCAACAAACAGCCATTGAGGTGGGTTCCGGGGACCACCAGGGATACAAAGATAATTTCAACAGGGAAAAAGTGAAAAGAAAAAGAAAAATAATTCTAAAGACTGGATATGTCAAATTTAGATTTTATTTTATTATACTAATTACCAAAGTTTTTTAAACTTTTTCTTTTTAAAGAAAAAAATACTATATATTTCTAGATTTTCATCACTCTTTTGGAACATATGTATTTGTGTGAATCTTTATATTTAAAAAAACTACGTTTAAATTGAAAAGGAAATGTTTTTTTTTAAATAAAAATACTAGTCATTTTCTACAGACAGTATTTTAATCATTTATTTTAGCTGTAGTACAATTACAATATAAAAGCAAATTTTATTTCAATTAATTACATTAATTTTGCAAACAATATATTTACTTAGAATACCATTCTTACAATTTATATATATATATATCAAATTTAATACATACAGCTTCCTTGTAATGGGATAATCATATTTGGGCAACATTATTATAGGGGTCATGACAATGGAAATCAAATCTTTTGACATATACTGTAAGAGGTCTTTGTACAAAACATCCTGCACGTTTCATAGCTTAAAACGTCCTCCTCATTATAAACAACGCATTTATTTAATCAAAATATCTCGTTTTGATATTGTGGGATTTGTGACATCACACAGGCAAATATATTTGCATATGCCTGCTTCCATAGCAAGACATTGACTAATAGTTATACATCATGGCACCAGTCGCTTAACGACTGACACTTGCCTCCACCTTTTTCCTACTCCTCATGAAACTTTGCGCGAATTATAGGAGTAACTTCTGTAAAACTGTAAACAACCAGTAAGAGGTTTGTCATCATTTTCAAAAAACTGGGTAGAATTAGACACTATTCTACTCACCCTTCAACCATTAAAAGGACATTTAAAAGTGTAAAAGCATTTACAAATTACTACAACAGACCATGAATAACCCCTGATTATTTCCGCAGCAATATTACGGACGTGTTAAATATCACTGTAGTAATATATGTTTGTAACATGTTGCCAAAAATTTTCATTAACTGGAACAGTGAGTGAAAAAGTGATTTCCGTCATTTTGACAGACAATAAATATTGTATTTATCTGCTTTAGAAACATTCCAGTTAACACTACTAATAGGGATTAGAAGTGAAAAGGATTACTATTGAATTTTAAAGCATCCATGTGAAAACAAACCTAGAAAGAGACTTGAGGATTTGGGTAGAAAAACAAGATCTTAGTGCATTCCAGTGAATTATGGGATACATTGTGAATTAAAATGGGAGATCAGACCACAAATGCGCAGTATGTGTTGTCCTTTTAATAAAAAAGAAAAAGAGAAAATAATCAGGAGGAAAAGAATGCAGTGACTGAAAAGAGCTCTTGCTATATGGAAGCATATGGGTTGGCAATATTCAATTTGCAATGCAATATGCAAAATGGCAATGCATTTCAGTATTTAAATTTACATTTTCCTTACCATGTGTGCAACATTTGGAGCAAAATGATAATTCAAATTGAATAATATACACTCACCTAAAGGATTATTAGGAACACCTGTTCAATTTCTCATTAATGCAATTATCTAATCAACCAATCACATGGCAGTTGCTTCAATGCATTTAGGGGTGTGGTCCTGGTCAAGACAATCTCCTGAACTCCAAACTGAATGTCAGAATGGGAAAGAAAGGTGATTTAAGCAATTTTGAGCGTGGCATGGTTGTTGGTGCCAGACGGGCCGGTCTGAGTATTTCACAATCTGCTCAGTTACTGGGATTTTCACGCACAACCATTTCTAGAGTTTACAAAGAATGGTGTGAAAAAGGAAAAACATCCAGTATGCGGCAGTCCTGTGGGCGAAAATGCCTTGTTGATGCTAGAGGTCAGAGGAGAATGGGCCGACTGATTCAAGCTGATAGAAGAGCAACTTTGACTGAAATAACCACTCGTTACAACCGAGGTATGCAGCAAAGCATTTGTGAAGCCACAACACGCACAACCTTGAGGCGGATGGGCTACAACAGCAGAAGACCCCACCGGGTACCACTCATCTCCACTACAAATAGGAAAAAGAGGCTACAATTTGCACAAGCTCACCAAAATTGGACAGTTGAAGACTGGAAAAATGTTGCCTGGTCTGATGAGTCTCGATTTCTGTTGAGACATTCAGATGGTAGAGTCAGAATTTGGCGTAAACAGAATGAGAACATGGATCCATCATGCCTTGTTACCACTGTGCAGGCTGGTGGTGGTGGTGTAATGGTGTGGGGGATGTTTTCTTGGCACACTTTAGGCCCCTTAGTGCCAATTGGGCATCGTTTAAATGCCACGGCCTACCTGAGCATTGTTTCTGACCATGTCCATCCCTTTATGACCACCATGTACCCATCCTCTGATGGCTACTTCCAGAAGGATAATGCACCATGTCACAAAGCTCGAATCATTTCAAATTGGTTTCTTGAACATGACAATGAGTTCACTGTACTAAAATGGCCCCCACAGTCACCAGATCTCAACCCAATAGAGCATCTTTGGGATGTGGTGGAACGGGAGCTTCGTGCCCTGGATGTGCATCCCACAAATCTCCATCAACTGCAAGATGCTATCCTATCAATATGGGCCAACATTTCTAAAGAATGCTTTCAGCACCTTGTTGAATCAATGCCACGTAGAATTAAGGCAGTTCTGAAGGCGAAAGGGGGTCAAACACAGTATTAGTATGGTGTTCCTAATAATCTTTTAGGTGAGTGTAATTTACATTTGCTATTTCCTACACTAGTTTTAACATATAATTTAAACATATATTTTATTGCTTTATAAGTTGCAAAATGAAAATGAAAATGTATTACAGAAATTATTAGATGTGTTTAACATGTTCAAGCAAACATTGTAGCAAAATGATCATTTAAATGTTATTTTTCTTAATTGCATTTACACTCACAGTTAAGATACTTGCGATTGCATTTTCATTAAATGTCCCGCAGTGAATGTAGCAAAATTCTGTGTGGAATTGAAAAGGCAATCCAAGCCGATCAAGTCTCCGCCCCGCCCTGTCAATCATTGCATCAAGGCAAGACCAGGTGTTGTAAACATGGCACAGGCAGAGCTATTAGAGCGAGGCGTTTACTGGCAGATGAAGCAAGTAGAATCGGAGCAAGAACAGAGAAATGATTACGCGCGTCTGTCAGTGACTGTTCTGTTAGACCAGCACGTTATTAGAACCATAGATATTTATGGTTAGAACGTCTCGCAGAGAACGTGCCTGGCCCTCGTGCACCTTAACATGAGCGCGGTCGCGTGTCTGCTGAAGTGCTAAACAGTGAGCGGTGCTTTACAACAGGTTATTTTACTCTCATATAATCTTAGACAAGCTGTCCAAGATTATTGCTTGCTATATTGGTTGTATTTTTTCTCTCTTTTTACCATTCTGATTGTTGTTTATGCATCAATTATATTAATAAAACAACGTGTAGTCCATCTCGGTAATGGGTGTTATTTATAATAATAATAGGCCTAATAATAATATTTTTTATTCCCAAAAATAACTCTTTTTATTTATGAACATTTTATTTAAAACTTCACAACTGCTAATGTTTTTCAACATTGTACAAATCTCCCGTTCCAGCACATTCTTTAGCTTTTTAGGGATTATTAAGGGAGCGCACTTTGCACGCATTCTACCATGCACGCAGCAGCCTACTGCTTTTCTGTTAAAAGTGGTTTGTGAATATTGATAGGCTACTTTAATAACAAGAAATTTATCGGGAGCGTTTATGTGGGAATGTGTGTGTGAAATGTGTGAAAATGTAAATTTAAATACTGAAATGCATTGCCATTTTACATATTGCATTGCAAATTGAATATTGCTACCCATATGCTTCCATATTGCTATAGGCCTATATTCTTGTTATACCAAGTCTAAACATGAAGGAAATTTTACAGCTCATCCAGTCAAACCAACTGATAAGGATTATTTGTAGTGCAACTTTATGATTTGAAATTGTTTCAGTCTTTTAGAGTGGAACTTCCCCAAACCAGAAGTGCCTCCCATAGTAAAACAGTGGATACTGGATGTGAGTGTTGCGTCGTGTCAAAAGCAAATATAACTCGTTATAATCACTGACGCTGTCTACACTGGTTGGTTACAGTATACACAGATGCCCATTCAATTGTGACATAGTCCACGCACTTGAGTCTGTCGGCAACAGGACAAACAGAAGAGTGAAAGAACATTTGCTTTAATGTTTGTTTGCGTCTCTGTACAGATTTCAAAAGGACACCGGCGTCAGAAACACGTGGATGGTTTATTTTAATGGTGTCCCAGTTTGCGTCGGAAGAACATGTTTGTTCGGAGCATTTTGTTTTGCAAAAGAGGCACAGTGTAATGGAGAGTTCGCAAAAAAGCTTTTGTTAAAAGATTAAGCAGTCAGCTGTATTGGATCTGACAGCAGCTTCATTGCAAACCATAAGTAAATGATTTCATAAAGCATTGTCAGTAAATGACATAATGGATAATGGAAAGTAAATGGATAATTTTTTCAAAACACTTACTCACGTTCAATACTGAGTGGATGCTGATATGGTTTCCTATGCAATGAAGTTAGACAATCAACAGTGGCTGTTTACTGACAAGCTTTAAAGGAGCCCTTAAAAACTGATCATTTCAGAGGGTCAGAATGAAGGTTGAAAATAACTGTTTTTCAACACATATACATACATATATATTATATATTTTATATATATACACCGATCAGGCATAACATTATGTCACATTATATACCACCTTCCTAATATTGTGTTGGTCCCCCTTTTGCTGCCAAAACAGCCCTGACCCGTCGAGGCATGGACTCCACCAGACCCCTGAAGGTGTGCTGTGGTATCTGGCACCAAGATCTTAGCAGCAGATCCTTTAAATACTGTAAGTTGCGAGGTCAAACCTCAAACTCTTTGTTGTGCTCCTCAAACCATTCCTGAACCATTTTTGCTTTGTGGCAGGGCGCATTATCCTGCTGAAAGAGGCCACAGCCACCAGGTTTACATGAAAGGGTGTACATGGGCCGCAACAATGCTTAGGTAGGTGGTACGTGTCAAATTAACATCCACATGGATGGCAGGACCCAAGGTTTCCCAGCAGAACATTGCCCAAAGCATCACACTGCCTCTGCAGGCTTGCTTTCTTCCCATAGTGCATCCTGGTGCCATGTGTTCCCTAGGTAAGCGACACACACGCAACCGGCCATCCACCTGATATAAAAGAAAACGTGATTCATCAGACCAGGCCACCTTCTTCCATTGCTCCGT
The DNA here is from genome assembly GCA_039654625.1 of Rhinogobio ventralis. Taxonomy (NCBI): domain Eukaryota; kingdom Metazoa; phylum Chordata; class Actinopteri; order Cypriniformes; family Gobionidae; genus Rhinogobio; species Rhinogobio ventralis. The sequence goes on from CM077214.1 coordinate 14,476,663, forward strand.
GGTCCAGTTCTGATGCCCACTGTTGGCGCTTTCGGCGGTAGACAGGGGTCAGCATGGACACCTTGAATGGTCTGCGGCTATGCAGCCTCATATGCAACAAACTGCGATGCACTGTGTATTCTGACACCTTTCTATCAGAATCAACAGTACAGTAGCTCATTTGTTTGATCGGACCACACGGGCCAGTCTTTGCTCCCCACGTGCATCAATGAGCCTTGGCCGCCCACGACCATGTTGCCGGTTCACCACTATTCCTTCCTTGGACAACTTTTGATAGATACTGACCACTGCAGACCGGGAACACCCAACAAGAGCTGCAGTTTTGGAGATACTCTGACCCAGTCGTCTAGCCATCACAATTTGGGCCTTGTCAAACTCACTCAAATCCTTATGCTTGCCCATTTGTCCTGCTCCTAACACATCAACTTTGAGGGCAAAAAGTTTGTTACGCCTAATCGGTGTATATATACACTGACCTAAAGGATTATTAGGAACACCATACTAATACTGTGTTTGACCCCCTTTTGCCTTCAGAACTGCCTTAATTCTACGTGGCATTGATTCAACAAGGTGCTGAAAGCATTCTTTAGAAATGTTGGCCCATATTGATAGGATAGCATCTTGCAGTTGATGGAGATTTGTGGGATGCACATCCAGGGCACGAAGCTCCCGTTCCACCACATCCCAAAGATGCTCTATTGGGTTGAGATCTGGTGACTGTGGGGGCCATTTTAGTACAGTGAACTCATTGTCATGTTCAAGAAACCAATTTGAAATGATTCGAGCTTTGTGACATGGTGCATTATCCTGCTGGAAGTAGCCATCAGAGGATGGGTACATGGTGGTCATAAAGGGATGGACATGGTCAGAAACAATGCTCAGGTAGGCCGTGGCATTTAAACGATGCCCAATTGGCACTAAGGGGCACTAAGTGTGCCAAGAAAACATCCCCCACACCATTACACCACCACCACCAGCCTGCACAGTGGTAACAAGGCATGATGGATCCATGTTCTCATTCTGTTTACGCCAAATTCTGACTCTACCATCTGAATGTCTCAACAGAAATCGAGACTCATCAGACCAGGCAACATTTACCAGTTTTCAACTGTTCAACTGTTTTGGTGAGCTCGTGCAAATTGTAGCCTCTTTTTCCTATTTGTAGTGGAGATGAGTGGTATTCCAGTAACTGAGCAGATTGTGAAATACTCAGACCGGCCCGTCTGGCACCAACAACCATGCCACGCTCAAAATAGCTTAAATCACCTTTCTTTCCCATTCTGACATTCAGTTTAGAGTTCAGGAGATGGTCTTGACCAGGACCACACCCCTAAATGCATTGAAGCAACTGCCATGTGATTGGTTGATTAGATAATTGCATTAATGAGAAATTGAACAGGTGTTCCTAATAATCCTTTAGGTGAGTGTATATATACATATATGTTTGCGTTTGTGTGCAAAAAACTTTATTAACATTATAAATTAACCTCAACGAACATCCATGAAAACAAAATCCATGTCATGACCACTTTAAAAAAAGTAAATCCGCTTGTATAACGTATTTATTAACACAGCACTTAAAAAAGTACACTACTATGATTTTAATGAAAATATACTATGGGAACAGCATGGTATTCTTTGAAGTACAACAAAGCATGGTTACCAGCACAGTACTTTTTTGTAAGGGCGACTCATTAAAAGTTCACAAGAACTTAATCTAGGAATAATGACAAACTCTTTCTACATTAAAAGCCGTCGTTCGCTTTCTCTCTCTGGTAATGCTTGATTTAGCCGGCTCCATGTGGATGCTGTGACTGCCATTGCTAGAACAGTCCATGTAAATGTCACTATGCTTACCATTTGCGTGCATATATATGTGTGTGCATGCGTGCACATTTATGCGTGTTCTGCAGGCTGTGAAATTAAATTTGTCAGACTCTTAGGAACCCAGCATGTCTGAGAGCCACAAATATGTAGTGAGTGTGTTACATTTACATCAGCACCTCTCATCCACTCCCTCCTTAACATTTTTATTGCATGCTGTCTTCCATCCACATGAAACGTTTCTTTAACAAATGCAGTCTATAACGGCACTCTCTCTTTACTTTATTCTGACTGTGGCATGGGTAACAGAAATGTTCAACATTTATATTCATTGTCTGAGTCAGACGGATGGATAGACCTTTTAAAATATCAGCTCTAAACGCCGTTTGTCCTGCTATCCACTGCTGGAGAATAAATGGCGGCATTAGAGCTTCATCTGTGTGGGATTGTAAATCAAAGAGAATGCCTGTAGCGACAAAACACAAACCCTACAGATGTTATAGCTAATAACCAGTAAATTACCAAAATTAAAATTGTACACTATTTTGTCTACATAAATGATAAAACACTAAACACTAAAATGAATAATTTGAAATGCTTCAAGTGAATTTAGGCATCACAACATTATAATGGATATTCAGATATAAAGGTTACATTTAACAGTGTTATTAAATTATTAGTGTTTTTAAAGATAAAGTTTAAGTGAGCGTTAGATGGCGGTAATCTATATGTAAAAATAGGGGAAATGAGCAAGAACAATTAAATATCCAATATCATTCGATATAGACTGATGAGCCAAAACATTATCCAGGTGAAACAAATATCATTGATCATCTCCTAACAAGGCCACATATTAAGGTCTGGGTAGATTAGATGGGAAGCCAACAATCAGTTCTCGTAATAAATGTGTTGGATGCAGGATAAATGGGCAGAAATAAAGATCTGAGCGACTCTGAAATGGGTCAAATTGTTATGGCAGGGTGACTGGGTCAGACTATCTCTGAAACGACAAGGCTGTGGGTTGCTCCCAGTCAGCAGTGGTGAGAATTTAACAACGGTGGTCCGAAGACAAACCACAAACCAGCGACAGGGTGTTGGGCGGCCAAGGCTCATTGATGCATGAGGGCAACAAAGGCTATCCCGTCTGGTCCAAGCCAACAGAAGGTCTACTGTGGCAGAAGTCACACAAAATTTTAATGATGGTTATGGGAAAAATGTGTCACAACACACAGTGCATCGCACGCTGCGTATGGGGCAGTGTAGCCGCAGACTAATCAGAGTGTCTATGATGACCCCTGTCCACCGCCGGAAGTGCCTACAGCATTCATGTGGACGTAAATTTGACACGTGCCACCTACCTAAACATTGTTGCAGACCAGGTACACCTTTTAATGAAAATGGTGTTCCCTGGTGGAAGTGGCTTTTTTCAGCAGGATAATGCACCCTGCCACACTGCACACATTGTTCAGGAATGGATGAGGAACATGATGTAGAGTTCAAAATGTTGCCCTGGCCTCCAAATTCCCCAGATCTCAATCGATTTGAGCATCTGTGGGATGTGTTGGACCAACAAGTTCAATCTACAACGGATCCACTTCGCAACCTTTAGGACTTGAAGGATCTGCTGCTAAAATCTTAGTGCCAGATACCACAGGACACCATCAGGGTTCTTGTAGAGTCCATGCCTCGTGGGTCGGTACTGTTTTGGCAGCACAGGAAGGACCAACGGCACATTAGGCATAGTGGTCATAATGTTTTGGCTCATCTGTGTAAAAAAAATCTCATACAAATGCAGACTGAAACAGTACATGAGGGTGAGTGACTGATGACAGAATTTTCTTTTTTTGACTGAACTTTCAATTTAAGCCTGCTCTCTGCTACTGTCTTATGCTGCTGACTTTCACTCTTTGTCTCTTTCTTTCTTCACTCTCCCTCTTTCACTCTCTTTCTCTCTGACCAACAGGCCAAGTCTATCAGTAACAAGGTATGAAGTCAATTTTATTTCTTCTCAAGGGAATTCTGAGAAAAATAGAGGATAGAGAAAGGGATGGAAAGATAGGGCGGGGGGAGACAGGGTTCTTATAAACATCACAGCATGAGGTAAACCTCCTTTATCTGTATCAGGTACAAAGTATCTCTCTGTTCCACAGCTGGGTGACTGCACTAAAGCCACACAATCCATGTTGCTTTTATGCATCTAGATACTGCTGGTTACAAAAACATATTAAACACACACATAAACATGCACAACATGCATACATTTCATCATTAGCAGAGCATGCCAAGCACGAGTATTAACTCGTCAAAAAAACTTATCAAAATGGCTAGAAACGGCCCTGATACCAAGATTGCCTAAATATGGTGACCCCATTATGAGGCAGCTGTATATTTTAATGTATAAAGACAATTTTATTCTGTGTGTGAAAAAAAATATTAGCATGATATCCTAAAGTATAAGAAAATATATTGTTTGCAATATTACATTATAATGTAATTAAGTTAAAAAAAAGATTTAAATTAAAGTAGCTTTTATATTGCAATGCACTAGATTAAAAAGAAGTTTAAACATTTTCTGTGAAAAAGTATATATTATATAAATTATAGTATTACTACATTATATTATTTATTTTATGCACCTAAAGAAAATACCAAAAGAAAAACAGCACTCAACAATCACAGAGCAACATGCTAGAGATACATGCTAGAGACACATTTTCTTCAGAAAATAAATATAATTAATAATGATAAAAAAAATAAGTGTAGGCTTTTATCCAGCATGACTTGAAGAGCAACCATTGCCCATATATTTTTTTTTATGTGTTTCCTAAGATTTAAACCACCGTGTGCTGCCAGTCGAGCCACAGGAACTAATTTAACACTGTATTTGCATACCCATATATCATGTATTTGATCTGTCCTGATCAGCTTGTAATTATTTACAGTATAAGTGTGTGTGTAAATTGTCTGTAAAAGGAGGGGAAGTGGCAGGATGTGTGATAGATCTGTTCCAGCAACATGCGCAGACACTGCCACTTCCCCTCCTCTTACAGCTTGTCTAGTGCAGATTATCCTTGCTAACGACCGCTTACACAAATCTCTGTGCTTTAGACTGTGTGTGTGTGTGTGTGTGTGTGTGCTGCACAAATATTATGATGCAAAACAGAGGATGTCAGGAAAGTGAGATGACAGACCTCATGAAACCAAACTGAAGAGTAAGTGGCATTAATAGATAGCAACTCCATCTTACACAGCTGAAAGTCATTGCTACAATGTAAGGGCCAGTTCACAAAGAATGTGTTGCTGTTAAAAATGCGACACTTGAGCACTGTGTTTTTAATTTTACATAGGACTCCACTGCACTTCAAAGAATACTGTGCTGTTGCCATAGTACATTTTCAAGAAAATCATAGCATTGCTATGGTACATTTTTTGTAAGTGCCGTGTTAATAGATAAGCTATACCAGAAGATTTCAAACTTATTCATACTAAGATTACCAAGCCAGAGGCGACAGTAGCAAGGAACCCACACTCCATCAGGTGACAGAATGGAGATAAAACCTTGGGATAAACCAGGCTCAGTCGGGAGTCCAGTTCTCCTCAGGCCAACAAATGAACACGGTTTGATTATGATTCAGGCTGCATCACAAGTCAGAAGTCAGATTGTGATTTAGTATCATTCAAAATATTTCAATCCGTTCCTTCTGCTTGAAGATCGGATTCATCACGCTGGTATGGAGCCAAAGCTGGCCATAGGGTCAGTGTGGAGGACCTGTCTGGTTCTCATGGTCTTTGCGGAGGATCTGTGCCGATGGCTGTCGCGTTGACGAGGCCTTCACAGGGGTGAAATGGTCTCTGCTGACATTCAGGGCTGCGTTGAAGGGAGATGGCAAGCACGAATGACAACGCATTGTGCTAGCGATAGCGATTTAGTCAGATTAATGTGTTAGGCAATATTAGATAATAAAAAATATATGGTGATGATTAGGTTATATTTAGCAATATAAACAACAAGCCAACATTTGTATGTGGGGCCCATATGGGTATGAAATGGGCTGAAATAGGGGCCCCATATAGAATTGTCTGCAGGTTCCATAATGACCCCATGTTAATTGCCCAGATGGATTTCATGATTGCACCTGCCACTAGGTGGGATCCAACTGGGCAACATGCACAAGACCCATCTCGGTCCCAGCTTTAATGATAGTAAAATAGATTCAAAACAAAGCTATATGGAGCTACAAATGCTAAGAGACTTTTCTAAAGTCTGCAGAAAGTCTTTGACTGAAATGTCTTGTAATTAACGCCGCCTTCACGTGCTATTGGAAATGTCCTACTTCCCACTTCTGAAGTCGTGATTACGATTTCATCCCATTAAAATTTTTACTTGAAAGGGCATTCATGTCCATTTTTTAACTAGGAAACTACTAGGAAACTAGTGTTTATGATAATTCCGACAGCACATGAAGGCAGCATAAGTTGTGCAGGGGTCAGATTCATGAAAATCTTTTTACAACAAATTAAGAAGAAATTCAAAGAAATTCATAAGAATGATCCTAGTGCAATTATTGAAAGATATTCTTAAATATTTTCTTTAAAAAATAAAAAAATTCATAAGAAGTCAATGACAGGCACTGGTGTTATCTGATTGTATGGTGTTTTTTCCCGAAAACAGCTCAAAGGCCGTCTTTTTGTGTTGCCTGTTGATTACCATAATAATCATAACAAGCATGCACAGTATATTCATCAGGGCTGGCTTGATGGGAGTTTAACACTTGGCGTCTCTCATATGTGATGAATGTTGCTGAAAATGATGTTGTAACTAATTACAAAATTAAAAACACGGCCCCTATTTGACTTGATTTTGTAGAGATGATTTTTAAAGGTGCCCTTTTTCCAAGTGGTGCTCACTGCAGAATCAAATGACATCCAGGTCCACCTCTCTGGACGTCTAATGGGGTGGAGGGATAGAGTTGTGGATAGGGTTAGGATAGGGTTAGGGTGTGGTTGGATATTCTAGGCCCAAATTACTAGCGGACTCAAGCCAGAAGCCATGCCCACTTGTCCCTGACATCATATCAGTTGCCAGAACACATGCAGCCCAACCTGCAGCAGCATCACATGACAGTGACTCAAGAGCGGACTACCTGCGGGAAGATGAGTGATGTGGTGTTTTGCAAGTTTTTTTTTTTTTTTTCAAATATCATGTTTATCATGCATAAATGGCATTATTTGTGTGTGTATATGAATGAACAGTAACCTTAATAATTAGATGACTGGCTGTAATTTTCCAGCGAGGTTAGCCATTTTTAGTCTAGCTTGCTAATAAACAATAATTATGTGTCATCTAAAAAAAAATTTAATTACAATGCCTAGTAATCTGTCGAGTTACAGATAGTAGTCAATAAGTCAATAGCAACATTAGCAAATTGTTTTTGTGTCGAGAGACATGACAATTTAGCGAAGCTTCCCGAGCTTCAGACACAGATGTCACACCCTGTGGCCAAAGGTTGCAGCCAAGAAACGTCCCCGAGCACAGCAATAGAAGAATAAAATAAGAAAATACAGGCACAGGACAAAGTCTCTATAGACACAAACACCACCACACAATTCTAGTGGAGCATAATTAATGATTGTGAGGGATTCTATTTGTGCAAGTCTATACTTAATTTTTTGGGAAAAATCCTGCATAGTTTTAAAGCCTGGGTATACTTCATTTTCTGCATTCCACTCTGTCTCGCACACGTTGTCCATGTGCTGCCCAATTTTTTGGGGCGTTGGAGCGCCAAATTTGTACGTTCTGGGGGAGGTGGGAATAAAAACCCGCAGCAGCAACTTAAATGTAGCCCAATTGTAAATCTTGCCTCTGGTGTGTGTGTGGATCATTCTTCACAAATAAACATTTTCTGATACAAAAATGCTTAAAAGTAGGATAATGCAAGATATTTTTGTTTTATGTCCTGCTTCACACGTAACAAAACCTGTTGTCATGTGCCTCTCTAGAGTTAAATGCATTAAAAGCCTGCAGGTCAGAAGAACGAGTCAGGGAAGAGCACCTCCACTTCATCAATTATTCAATGTTCCTATTTCATAAATCTCACATGAACTTTACTTTCCCACTTCCTGCAGAGAAAAACACCTCAAGTGTTTTACACGACATTGACCCACAAAGCAGCATCAAGACAGCAGCACCAATTTTTGAAGATGCAAATGAACATCAATGTGCAACTTGACAATACATCCTCTCTCATACACACACAAGAGCTGAGCTGAGGCGAGGTGAGCAGACACTGCTGACTGTTCAGCTGGACTAAAATAACTTTTTAGCTCATCAGCATCTGTATGTCATCTTTAACATGCTGTCACTTCCTTCTTTCCCCTGATTGAATAATACTGCCTATTCTGCCATTTTGTATTGGAGACCACTGGTTCCTGCACATTTTCTTTGGCTGTGTGAGGTAACTGGGTCCACTCAACTCATGCTGTATGATGCCACACCTATATGAGTAACAGCAATGCTTTACACAATACAATAGTTAAAGGGATAGTTCACCCAAAAATGAAAATTACCACATGATTTGCTCACCCTCAAGCCATCCTAGTATATGACATCTTTCAGACGAATACAATCAGAGTTGTATTAAAAATATCCTGGCTAATCCAAGCATTATAATGGCAGTGAATGGCCGGCCAAAATTTGAAGCCCAAAAAAGTGCATCCATCCATTCTAAAAGTACTCCACTCGGCTCGACGGGTTAATAAAGGCCTTCTGAAGCAAAGCGATGGGTTTGTGTAAGAAAAATATCCATATTTAACACATTATAAGTAAGGGATAATGTACATCTAGCCGGTTGTTATCGCAGAATAAACCCAGACCGAATGATCAGTCTTGCATCACTCTGAAGGGGTTTATTCTGCGATAACAACCGGCTAGATGTACATTATCCCGCTTATTACACTGCTACTTGTCTCAAGTAAATTAGACATGTAATATTGTCTTGAGTTTAAATATTTTAATAGCTCTTACGCAAAGCTTCCGCGAAGAAAAACAGTTCCAAACTGCTTTAAGCCTTTATCTATTGCTGAAAAGATTAGTTTTTACCATATATGTTGAAATGAATGCTGAAAAATTAAAATAAGCCCATGATTTACTCACCCTCAAGTCATCCTAGGTGTATATGACATTCTTCTTTCAGATGAATAAAAAGTTATATTAAAAAAGTCCTGGATAATCCAAGCTTTATAATAGCAGTAGTTGTAGCTGTTTTTGAAGTCCATAAAAAATGCACCTTTCCATCAAATAACGTGCTCCACACGGCTCTGGGGGGTTAATAAAGGCCTTTAAAGGCATTTGTGTAAGAAAATTATCCATATTTAAAACTTTATAAAGTAAAGTTCCGGCCGATTGCCTTCCGTGGAAAAAGTGTTGAAAGTGTTGCCTCTCGCAATTAAAAATGCGTACACTACGTCTGACGACCATAACTGGTAGCGTAAGCATTTGAACTGCAGAGGCACTTTCAACACTTTTCCCATAAATTGAATCCGGGAGGCGATCGGCCGAAAACTTTACTTTATATACTTTAAATATGGATATTTTTCTTACACAAACGCATCGATTCGCTTCAGAAAGCCTTTATTAACCCCCCAGAGCTGTGTGGACCATGTTATTTGACGGACAGATGCATTTTTATGGCATTTTTAACAGTACAACAATTGCTGCCATTATTATTAGGGTGAGTAAATTTTCATCTTTGGGTGAACTAACCCTTGAAGTCTTCCATCAGTCAATGACAGCGGAGTGACACTTTAAGCATATAAGTAGTACCGGTCAAGATAACTCGTAGTACCCGGATGAGCGGTGTGTTATTCACTTTGGCGGTTGTTATCTGGGAATAACATACCGCTGGAATGCGCGATTGACCAATCAATAGCTTCCGCCAGACTGCTTTCTATATTTAACTTTAATATTATTGTTTTAACCCTCTGGTCCTCTTCAGTCAAAAATGACCGAAACATTTTACATTTTGAATTTTTTTATTTTTTTGCTTCATCGGAATGGGATGACACTTGGTGACTTTTGTCGCATTAGCTATGTGAACACAAAAAAATCATGGAGATGATGCGGTTATGTTAAAGGGCCTGGAAAAAAATAGTCACACTTGTGTCCTTCGCGGTCAAAAATGACCGACATAGGAAATGAATGGGAAATACGCAAAATTACAAAAACTCAGGGAATCTTTTGGTGATACAAACCACAAATCAGCCATGATGCAGAAAAAAAGTGCACAGCAATGTAGGGGTGACACTCTAAAATATCAAGAGTGCAAAATAGACACAACCACCCCCCCTCCCCCCACACATATATATATGAACTAGTGCGACTATAACACAGAACACATTTTTGCAAATGTGTGAAACAAAATCAATAATTCAGCCACAATGCAGTAAAAAACAAACAGCAAGGAAGAGGTTACACTCTAAAACATCAAGAGTTCAAAACAGACACACACTCAAACACACACTCACATAAACACACTCACAGACACACACACAAACCACAATATTATATGCACACAAATTAACTGGTGTGGCTGTATCAATATAGCAAAATTGAGCCAAAAGACTCAAATAAGAGGTTAAAATCAGATCAGACCCAGATTTATTATGCTGTGATAAAACATACCTGTTAATTTTTGTTACATTTTTATTGAATTTTGATGTTATGTGTCCAAAATGTTCTCCTCTCTGCTCAGGTTTAAATGTAGTAAAATTAATGCAAAAACTGACACTTCAATCCAAGTCCACAACTTAATAAAAATTTATGATTTAAAAAAAAAAATGTATGTCTAAAAACTGTGGATTTTATACCATTTATACTGTTCCCTGTCATTTTTTCTTTTTAAAGTCACTCTCTCACTCTTTCTTGCTGTGTTTGATTGTATATGTGTTGCGGTAGTGACAGATCAGGCCTGTGAGGTGAGGCTGACGGTACCAAGTCATGCCAGAGAATCTCAAAGAAGGCTGCCTTATAGTCACGTGTCTGTGTGTAAAATCACATTCATTAGCGCCTAGTGAGTCCACTGAAGTGAACTGATGGCAGTGCATTTCTGTCTTCTCTGGGTTATTACTGTCTGTTTACATTCCCATACACACAACGCTCCACACACATCATAAATATAACCCCTGGCTTGCTTAAAGGATGTACTGTATGCTTAGTGATGCTGACAAATGAAGATGAATAAAATACACACAGAGGACTGTACACAGACAGGCGTGCCTTGGACCGCTCGTAGAGGCTTGTTTGAAAAAATACACAGAGCGACCAGTCCAGATAGCGGGTGAGTAAAATAAAATCCATTTTATTTTCATCTTACAAATCTTGTTTAGGTCTAGTGTTCCATTATGGTGAGCTGCGGCGATCAAACTAACTTTTAAATGCAGGGTAGGCGATTTGTTACAGAAACATTTTTTGTTGTGCTGGTTGAAAGTCTCTTCACATCGTAATAGCAATCACTAATTTAAGTGGTCTAAATGTAATTATATGTATATATATTGTCTGTGGAAGGCAATCATTGCATACGGTCCTAATGCAATGGTACAATGTCCTACCTCCCTGTCAACGTCACACGTCATCAGCGTGTTTCATGCTATGCAGAGTTAGACAGATGTCAGTAACCAAAACAGCAGCCGCCTTTACAGTTCCCCCTGAATCAAAACAACAAGCTTATGCTGTGTTCACACCGTAACTACTGTAATTTGGAAGATATGTTATACTCAGAGTGGTTCTTGACTCAAATTTATGCGTTTTAATGGCAAAACTATCAACGCTGAAATTAATCTGCAGCAGTCAGGTGGTACAATTGTCTGGCTATCACCAGACCAAGCTCAATCTTTTAAGATTGAACATTAGTCTGGGGAGTCTGCTCTGTATTTTTTACTGCACAAGAGGCATGATCAACGGGCATAGTTCAAATGACTCCGTATGAAATTGGATAGTCCTTCAACTAGGGCTGGACAATAATTCAATATCAATATATATTGCGATATAATTTTTTTAAATAACGGTGATATGATTTTTAAACACATTTCTGATATTTCGATATACATTACAGCATTTCTCACTGACTGACGTTCAGGGGGCGCAGCCGTCAGAAAGAGCAGAACACGATTGGCTACTTGCGTGATGAGATACACCACAGACACGCAGACAGCGCTCCGCAGTAGTACGCTAATAAGATCTAACGCGGCAAGGCAAATTTTAGCTTTAAAATGAGTACCCCTGACCGCAATACAAATGTGACTGAACGAGCTTCCACAAGTAAGGAGAAACAACCCTCTACAATGCAAGTTAATCTTGACTCTGGGCGACTAAATAATATCTATCATCAGATTTTACTCGCCAGTGTGTGTGTTAGAGGCTAAGAATAAGTTTAGCATAGATATATTTTCACTCGTTGAACACTCAGAGAAACAGAGCTTCGCTCTCCGTCAAGCGATCTGTCTATTTCAGTTCAACTCAACGGGTGAGCAGCGTGCCTGTATTTGATATACCGTAAAATCTAGTGTGAAGGCGCACAACTCGCCGTAGCTTTTCTGAGAGCGCTAGCTGTATTACACACACATACACACACACAAGCGCAAAGAGAGAGTCTTAAATACCATGCAGAATCGACGCGCTACAGGTAAATTATATTCTTTGTTGTATTTTCCTGTCAAATAGTTCATTTGGAAATATTCTGCTTTTAAGAACCAGCAGAAGCTGTTTCTCCGGTAGTGGGCGGGACTAATGCGCAAACGGCAATCTCATTGGCTGGCGCTCATCTATTACCGTCCCTGTTTTGATTTCAGCAAATCAGTTTCAGTTTTTAATCCTTAGTGCGTTGTATATTGTTATTAATAGTAGAATTAGTAGTAGTATTATTATCTTATTAATAATTATTATGATCTATTACTATTATAATTTTTTTACAGAAACACTGAATGACCAACAATATCTTAAGCACCAACACCAGTCCTAAGTTCAGTTAAAATGACAATTATGCATTCATGTGTGTGTGTGTGTGTGTATGTATGTATATATATATTAGGGCTGTATGTGTGTGTTTTTTTATTTACTCGCCAGACTGAACCGCATCCAAAATAAAAGTTTGTGTTTACATAATATATTTGTGTGTACTGTGTATAATTATTATGTATATATAAATACACGCACATGCATGTATATATTTAAGAAATATTTGCATGTATATACTATATATATAATTTATATTATATATAAATATAAATATTTTATATATAAATACAAAAAACATTTCTTAAATATATACATGCATGTGTGCGTATTTATATATACTTAATAATTATACACAGTACACACAAATATATTATGTAAACACAAACTTTTATTTTTGATGCGGTTTAGTCTGGCGAGTAAATAAAAAAATGTACTAGCCAATGGCGATTATATAGCAGTTCCACTTTTGTTTTAATCTATATTAAGAATAATATAATCAGCCTATGTTATAGTTTAAAGATATTAATATTAATAAAGTAAGTGTGAGTCTAATGTTTATTTGACGTGATTTCACATTTCTTGTTTGTATGAAGGTTAAATACAAATAAAAGATGAACATTCATTTATTTGTACTGTTTTTATTTCTAAAATATTGTATAGTTTTATAGGAGGAGGTTTCATAGACTTGGCCAATTCATCTTTCAGAAGTTTGTAGGTACAGACATCCGATGTGGGCGTTCTTGGCAGTTTTTCTGAGGCTTTTATATAGTTATATAGTTATAGTTTTATATAGATATCGGAATTATATCGTATCGACCGAAATTAAGAAATATATCGTGATATACATTTTGGCCATATCGTCCAGCCCTACCTTCAACCAATCAGACCACAAGAGGCGTGATCAACGGGCATAGTTCAAATGTACGCAATTGGATAGTCCTTCAACCAATCAGACCAACGATCCATCGCTTCTCTATCCGTCATAGTGTTAAACCTGCTAATAGCGCGCCAGGTGGATAAGCCGGTTTGTGATTGGTCCCCGCAAAATTGTAACAGAAGCAAGATAGAAATATGTACAGGTTTCCAGCCTGAACTGCAGGGCGAAATCAAATTGCCGGCAGATCGGGCTGGGTTTACCCAGTCTAGTGGTACAAGTCAGTGCTCTTTAACTGGTTTATGTTCATTATTATTGTGATGTTATGTGCAAGAAACAAGGTAGTTTAACGCTGTCTCTTGTCTCATGATGCTTTGCAAACTCTGCTGTGTGTGTTCATGTGTTTTGACGAAGGAGTGGCTTTAGAGCAGGGGTGTCCAAACTCGGTCCTGGAGGGCCACTGTCCTGCAGAGTTTAGATCCAGCTTGCCTCAACACGCCTGCTGAAAGTTTCTAGTATGCCTAGTAAGACCATGATTAGCTGGTTCAGCTATGTTTCATTGGGGTTGGAGCAAAACTCTGCAGGACAGTGGCCCTCCAGGAACAGGATTGGACACCCCTTTAGAGACACTCTGGAGGGAGGGTAGGATCTTATGCTTTTGAAAGCTAGCTTGCTATTGCTAGCAGCGCCAAAAATTGCCTACCCTATCTTTAATGAACATCAGGGAAAACAAAGCACTGCACACTTAAACATAACATTAACACTAGACAAGGAACCTAGGAAAACTCAGTGCTTAAACACAAGTTAAGTTAATTAACACAACAGGTAACAGGTGTGTAACACGTTAACAACCATGGAAACTAACAATGACAGGACACCCCGGAAAACATGGCTAGAACAAAACCAAACTAGAACACAATGAAACTAACATACTCCCTACTCAATGTTTACTCTTTAGTCTTTAAACAGCATTATGGTAAAAATGGAACACTATGCAACAGCTTTCATACCTGTATGTGACAGTGTTTTACTTTGGGGGTTGAGCAGAACTGACAGAACGATTTACAATTATTTGCAACCTTTAGCACTGCCTACAACGTGCTTGATCCTTCACTGGAAAGTGAAATTCACTCACTCCCTCTAAACGTTTAGTCTTTGAATTCTTGCACCCAGGAACAATACAAGTCAACACCATTATGACTAAAACATTTCTGATAAGTACTGACAAGGCGCTATTTGTAAGCATAATCGTTAAATTCGCCTTTCTACTGTATAGGCAGCCAAGTTTTATTGAAAACACATTTTGTCAGTGGTGAAGCTACTACTTACATGCGAGAAGCCATGTTTGATGATGGATTTAGATTTCCTGCCCGACATAATTACCACAGTCGTTTTAATGATCTGTCTGTCATGGACTGCATGATTCCGGCAATTCCTGTGGAGTTTTTTTTTCTGTGACTAATCGACTAATTAAAATTTGGTCGATTAAGCCTCTTCTTGTCGACTAACCTTTAGTTGACTATTTCAATTCCTTCATAGGAGTGGGTGGAGCTAAAGAGCTGTTTTGGTACGCTTTGCTTGTCGCAACTCCGACTGGTAGAATTTTTTGTACAGCATCATGAGTAATGTAGTTTTTCACCTCTAAATCTGCTGTTAAATACAATTATTTTAAGAAATATGTTGAAATAAGGTGGGCTGACAGCTTTAGCAGAAGCATATACCATTGATTAACAACCATGTCTTTAAAGGTTTATAAGTTATCATTAAAAATAAATTTCTCTATGGAGAAAATTAATGGAGTTTTTACTTCCGGAACCCGACTATTGCACTTTATAGATGGTAATGAAATTGAAAGACTTACACCTGTGTATGTGTTCAGCTACATCTAATTGTTTTAATAATATTTATTTTTAGATTAGATTTTAGATTTAGATTATTTTTAGATTTCAATATGGTAACTTAATTGAAAAACTTAAGGTAAACATTTTGTTAGAATTTGAACTTAAGTTAAATGGTTTTGAAAAGAGTATGTAAACATGCAAATTGGCCTGTAGGTACAGAAAGTATTGGTTGAGTTTGTGACAAAAAACATTTTGTGTTTGAAAAAGTATTGAGAAATTGGTCCTAGCAAATGTAAAAAGTGTAATTTATAATAATTAATAATATGTTATCATTCTTTAAAAGTATAATAGTATATTTTACATATATAATATATATACTAAATATTAAATATTTAAAAGTTAATCAGAAATTAACATCCTGGACATTGAGAGGCAAAATGTATGCTACATGCATATTTAGAATAAATCACAACATATTACATATTATTGTAATATTGAATCAGGAAGTCTATGCATTCTAACCCTATTCAGCAGAGGTCAATGGTCAACATGGAGATAAATATAGTATACTAAGTTATCTTCAGCATATGACCGAAGATTTGTAATTTTACTTTTATCATTTGAAGATGAAGATCCACCGCGTCTGTCCCATTTCTTTGTGCCCAGCACTTTAAAATTCTCCAACGAAAACACTTTTTAAACCAATGAAAAGTTTCCCCAAATTGGGTCCCCCAAATTTAGTTTTTTGGATCTTATAGGGGTCTGGGGCCCCCCAGTCTCCCCTCAATTTTAATATTTCTGCATCACATACTGACCATATTTCATTCCTCTTCTTTCATCTCAATCATTTCATGTCATCGTTCACTTTTCTATCTAATAAAAAGTCCAAAAAAGCCTTGTCATTTTAATTCACATCAGTGAATTCCTGGTCTCAGCATTCAAAGCCACACTTGTCCTTTATTCCACCTTTTCTAAATTCTCCTCCATCATTCTGAAATAAGAGACTGATGGCTGCTCAGATGGCCTCCCTTGGGCAGCTCCTCTCCTCCGCTCCAGAAGCAGCAGAAGAAAACGCTAAAGGAAAAACAAGTATCTGGGAATGTGGGAGAGGGTCATGGCTGCCAGTGTCAAGCTCAAGAGTTTAGCTGCAGGGTCCTACAGGACTGAAATGTATTTCTCATCTGTGATAAAGGGCTCTACACTTCTGATGAGAGACTGTGCTGAAAGGGCACAAATTTACCACCCAATAGGCTTGAAGTACATACAACTAATAAAGGACTTGACATCTGATTTAAAGTGCACACTACAGCAGAGAGGAGATCGTATGAGATCTGCCCTGAGGCAGGGGCTACGCTGAGACTAAAGTACAGTAACAGCTATCAGTGTAGCTGCAGGCAATGTAAAGATGAAGAACAATACAAGGTATAGGACTACACACATACAGTTACGATTATTCAATACAAGGGCAGCACCCATTAAAGTACTCTTTTTGACATTAACACACATGCATAAAGATCTACGAATAAAATACAATGTAAGTGTTATTATAAGAAATTCCTTATGAATGTTTAATATTTACGCTTTCTGAAACTATTTTGTGTAAAGTGATAGTATAACAGGAAGTATTTCTTACTTTCATTCTGTTACACAAAGATGTTCACACACTCATTTGAAAATGCATGCAAAAAAAATCTCCTGCAAGTTTGTTTTATTATTTAGACAGTCTCATTACTGCCATGTGTCACACAGAGATGGACAAATCAGAAAAAACATTTATTATTGATGACCGTGTCTGCAGGCAGCCAGTTGAGCAACCACTCAATAGATAGATAGATAGATAGATAGATAGATAGATAGATAGATAGATAGATAGATACATACTGTAGCTCTTAGATTAAAAATAAAGGATTTAAAATATGAAAATCTAGTTTTCTGAGAACATCTTTGGTCCATTTGAATACCCTGCAGCATAGAGTCCAGAATCTCTGTGTGTGGTATGCTTGATTGTGCATGTGTGTGTGCACATCACAAATAAACACACAACCCCCCAAATGCACATTTATGAAGGGGAAAAAAGTCATTTACTCAAGACAGTGCAGATGGCCATTTATACACTTGAGTATGAAATCCCAGTGCATTCTATGGAGCTGGACTGGCCACCATATTACCACTCACACTTTAAAAAAAAAAAAAACTTGGTTATAAAGAGTGGAAGAATTTGATTAATGCTCAAAGTGTTTTGGCTGAGAGATGAAGAGATGAGGAGAGAAAGTGTGTCTGTCGGCCTGGCAGCTATAGATTCTATGCAAGCGACCTAGGAATGAAGCATTTGCAGCAGTGTGGTCAGTGGAGGTCTTGTACACAAATACACACACAGCTCTGAATAAAAGGACTGTTCTAAATGTAAACGAAACCTGTGAAGGAGCAGTGTCCATGAGGAAATTGGTTTCAACATATAAAATGATTGTTTTTTTGTGAGGGTTAGGGTTAGGATGTAAAAAAAAATATCACCACATTAAAAAAAAAAACATAAGTCAATGGAAAGTCTGCATTCCCCAGTGCCATTCCCCTACTGTTTTTGTTGTTTGTTTGGGTATGTTTTTTCTTTAGCAAAAAATATTTTTTGAAAAAAAGAATTGCTTGTTCATTGCTTTGAACTAAATTCACAAGATGTATGTGATTTCTGGACACAGAGGTTTTTTGTATTTTTATTTGTTTACAGTTTTAACACCTTTTAATGATAAAAACGTAATTTCAACTATATTCTACTGTAAAATTATACATAGGCATATGTTCTTGTTAAATATAAATGTTTACTTAAATGATAAGGATATTCTTACTTTTTAATTAAAAAAAAAAACATTTTTAATATTTTACAGGTCAAATGCATATATATTTTGTTACTGTTTATGACCATAAAACTTAAAATTAACGTGTTTTTATTATAAAAGTTGTGCCTAATAATGTTCCTGTAATTGCAAATAGCTTTACGATGCGTGTTGATCCCAAAATGAGTGTTATGTATGATGATTATGTATTTCAGTATGAAATGAAAGAGTTATTTATACCCATGTACATTCACATGCACATTGCGCGGCTGTAAGTGCAGTTACGCACTATAACGCAACACTACGTGACGTCATAATTGCCAGAGTCTGATACAGTTCATATTGTCAAAACAGATTTATTTACTACTATGAGGTGAAATGCTTGTGCACTCGTATTTGATTAGTGCGATTAATTTGATTAATAACTTCTCCTTTTCCACGTCCATATATCTAGACGCTCCAAAAGCCTACACGTATAAAACAATTTAAAGTCAATCTGTGTGTTTAATAGGACACATTCATTCTCGTTCTACATATAAAATTCAACGGCCGGACTTACAGTCTCGCAATCAACAGTTCACTGACGCTCCTTATGGTCACTTGAGTGCGGTCCAAATTCCCCGCAGCCGTAGGATCGATTGCAGTGACATGTTG
Source organism: Rhinogobio ventralis (assembly GCA_039654625.1). NCBI lineage: Eukaryota > Metazoa > Chordata > Actinopteri > Cypriniformes > Gobionidae > Rhinogobio > Rhinogobio ventralis. The sequence goes on from CM077214.1 coordinate 14,495,695, forward strand.
AGAATTAAACCGAATCCACCAGATAAAACAGTGAGAGATTAGACAATAACACATAATGGCACCACTGACATATGCTTTAATCTACAGTACTGGAAATCATCTTTGCAGTAGCCTGCATCCAAACCAGCGCGCGAGCCAAGAAAAAGCACGCACAGCGTCCAACAATTGCATGAAACTAAGCTGTCAATTATGTGCACGCTCCTTACCTCGAGAGTTTCACGGCGCGGAAAAACACGGTTTTTCGGGAAACCAGCCAGGTAAAAGCATTAAATCCGTAACGGTGGAGGGTGTGTGGATCTCAGCGGTGTACTCTGTTGGGGTCTCGCAGTGTGAACGGAATTAAAGCCCGGGTTGCGATGGATAGGACGTCCCCCTACTGCCGAGTCCTCTCACTACCGCGCGCGCTTCACCGTCTGCACACACAGTACTGCTGCAGCATCAGCTGCGCTGAGAAAAGAGCCGGGCAGCGATAAACTACGGAATGGATTGCTGAGTCAAACTACAGCAGAGCTTCAATGGGTCCCGCGCTCAGATATTATTCACGTATAGATGTCACTAGAGCAAGGGTTCTCAACTCTGGCTCTCGAGATCCTGCAGTTTACCTCCAACCTTGATTAAACTCACCAACCTGCAACTTTCTAGTAGGCCTAATCCTGAAGTAGACTTTGATTAGATTCTCACGTTGTGTTTGATTTGGGTTGGAGCAAAACTCTGTAGGAAAGTGGACCTCGAGGGCCAGAGTTCTGTTGAGAACCTGCACTAGATAGAAGTCTGAAGCAATACAATAGATTTACGGATGGACTACCTAATTTAAACAATACTTCAATCAAATTGATGCACTTGACCTATCGGTAAGCCCCTCCCCTCGAACGCAGATGAGCCAATGGCAGTTGAGTATCAGATGCACAGGGACCAGAACTCCGACATCTTTAGGTTTCAGCGCCATAGAGAAACATTGGAAGATCCGAAGCTCTCATCGGTTTGATGGTGTTTATGCTACAAAAATGGTAAAACGGTGTGCCTGGGGTAGGCTACTTGTAACATTGATTCCACGTATCCTGAAAGGATGGGCAATGGAATTTATTTCATTCGCATGGTGTATTAATCCAATGATGTGGGTGCAGTAACCTGGTTCTCTAAGGATTCAATCCCAATTTTCTGGTTCTCATGTCATACTCTCATTTAGTTACAATTCCATGCTACAAACCTAAATTACTGTTCTCACGTCATGAACAGTGTAGGTCAAAAACACATAAGCAAAGTTAGTTCAGTCAGTGCCTCTCCATATTAAACTGGTTAAATGTAAATTCATTTAATCTTACCCTGTGGTACAAGAACAGTGTTGATCCTGGATGTTGTCATCTGTGATCGCTTTTCCCGCTTGCATTGTGATCTGTAAACCCTCGCTTTCAAACAATCTTGTTACCCACCATATTTATTTTTAAATCTTTTATTTATCCCTCCATGGCATATTTAAATCCAACTAGAATGCTCCTTGACGGGAGTGGTCCTTCTGTGTCCAAAATTGATCAAAAACAACTTGGGACAAGGTTTTCAAACTGACAGCTGTCATTGTATTGTATTGTCTATTGTAAATTTGTTAGCAAATAGCAACTCCGTTTGTTTGTCCGAGTTAGCAACAGTAACTAAGAGGGGCGGGGCTTCCTAATTGAGCTCATAATCACAGTAGCTATAATCATAGTAAAATGTGGCAAATGCTAATTTTAATTGCAAAAAACAGGTACGTAAACATGGTATCTATTCCACTCTGACCAAAGTGTGCATGTTATTTTGACTTACATGGACGGCATTGTCATGTGATTCATAAACATAGCAAAAGATTCATAAACATAGCAAAAAAAGTAATAAGTAAAGAATGCATCACATTTTGGGTTGATGAAGAAAGTTCAGGTTGACATCATTGCACAACATAAATATAATGCAGTATATTAAAGTTGAGTTCTGTTGAGAATCTGCTCTTGATTTATGTCTATAGATAGATAGATAGATAGTTCTTAATCCTGATCTTGGAGTCCCACTTCACATTTTATACGTCTCCCTTATTTAACACACCTGATTCAAATCATCAGCTAGTTAGCAGAGCTCCATGAACTGAACTGGGTGTCTCACTTCAAAGGCTGCATCCTCCAGAGGTCGCATTCGAAGGCTGCATGCGTCATCAAGGCTGTCTCATTTCAAAAAAGTAAGTAGGACACTCTGAATGCGACCTTCGAACGTACCCTTCTTTCACAGGAATTCGGAGGGTGCATGAGGTGTATCCTTTGCTGCTGCAGATAACCCACAATTCTTTGCGTCGCCGTTCACAACCGTCATATTTTTTTTTATAATATTTGAAAAAATGGTGGCGCTGGCAGATATTCATACAAGCGAAGATGTGGTGTTTAAATGTAAGTAGTTTCAAGGCTGTTTTTGTTTGTTAAGCTGTATTACCTCAATAGATAGTTGTGGTAAACAGGATTACAAGTGTTTAGTGATTTTTAAACGCTTAGAACAGTACTTTGCTGGCAAGGCAAGAAACATTTCATTTGTTGTTAACTGCAGAAATTGATAAATATTAAATAGATAATTTTCATTTGAGAGCGCAATGACGCTGTGAACGTGTTGGCATAGTAACGTGGTACTTCCTGTTTCCTTTTTGCCTGTGTGTCCTACGAAGGACGTCTCATTTAAATCTGATTGAGGACACTCCGTATACCGCATCCTTCACAGGGTGTCAGGGAGACCTACAAAATGTACAGATCTCGGGGTCCCCGGGACCAGGTTTAAAGTCCTCATGAAATCAAAATTGAAGGTTTTTTTGGCTTTTAGTATGAATATGTTAGTCTTACTATTATCTAAGCTGGTGTGCTCCAAAACAATAACAAAATTCGCATTAATAAGAAAAAACGTACAGTTTCTCACTTCCGACAATCGCTGCGCCCGAAACCTGGAAAATGCTGCCTTCAAGGACACATTTCAAGGTAGGAAGGCATCAAGGCACGTCCAAATCCAATGTTAACTTCACTTCCTGTCTCCTGAGATACCTTCATCTGATTGAGTTTTGAAGGCAGCATATATGTATCCTTAGCTGCATGGGCGTCACTAGGCCCTTTTTAGGCTTCAGCTTCAGCATACATATAAAATGCACATATGTAGATCATAGAAATCAAAGTTTTTTTGGGGGGAGCATGCCCCGGAACCCCCCTAACTACGTCACATTTGGGATCTCACTGCTTATAAAACCCTACCTAAATTCCTGGGTATGAATAAGGGATGTACAATATGGTCATGCAGAATAAGGCATTAATATTTTCCTTTATAAGTAGCCTAATAATAAACAGCCAATATCCTAATAATATGCATGCTAAAAAACTACTAGTTAATAGTGAGAATTTGACCCTAAACTAAAGTGTTACCATTTGTTTCATACCCTCACTTGGGGCTGAGCCCCCCTAAAATGAAAATCCTAGAATCACCCCTGCTTAGCTGCCTTTGATATATCACAATCCTGTGCGTTCCATTCTGTGACTGAGCTGGGGAAAAAAAGATGGCGTCCGAAAGTTGCGTGTGCTGGTCAGTTTCTGTGTAAATGTACGTTTTTTTACCAATATTTTCCACTTCTGATGTCATTTCTAGCGAGAAATTACTAAAGTAGTAATTAAATATTTGTTTAGTTCTCACCAAAGCTCTCTCTATTTTGCTGTTACACTGCTGAAATTACTTTTGTGAGGTGCCTTCATGCACAAACGCTGCCTTACAAGTCACTGTCTGATAAGGCAGCGAGGCAACGAGCCAGCTGCCTGGGTTTTCGGACGCAGCCAGAATGGATCAGTGATTTTGATGACATCTTGATTTTCTGTCCAATCAAATGCTATCTACAATCTACAGCGCCCCGCCCCCAAATAGACACTGAAGCTGCGGCTAAAATCGGTCACTTGTTCACACATTTGCTGTTTTCTACATGGTGAATGGCACATAATGCACTATAGGGGATAGGGAACGATTCAGACAGTATAAATAGGCTATGCTTTCTACTGGGACGAATAAAATCTGGTTTTACGTTAGCGTCACACAAACTGCAGTGCGCACACAGTCGGGCCAGAGACATGACAGCACAGAGCGGATCATATGAGCTAGTCAGCGCACAGACCACAAAACGTATCGAACCCATTTGAATTCTGCACAGAATGCCATGTTTTAAAGATATATGGGGGAATTTAGGAGGAGAAAGAGATTAGGAGGAAACTACGACTCTACCAAGCTCAGCGGCTCTGGCCAAACGGTGTTATAAACGAAGCGGTATTGGCTATTTTAAAAAAGGAAAGGAGCTTTTCAATATGTCCCGCCCTGTCTTCATGTTTCAGTGGAAATAACGTCAACACATTGAATAATGCTGCATTATTGGGCCTTTAAGAACTACTGCTCTAGTTTAGTGGCTCCTAATCCTGATCTTTTTAGTCCGTTTCAGATCTTCTATGTCTCCACTAAGGATCTAATAAGTTGAATTGGGTGTGTTTTATTAGGGAGAAATAAACATTTAGCCTACATATTGTATATTGTTTTTTCCTTTTGTTTGTTTGTTTTTGTATAGTTTATACATAAATTCTTGTCTGTTTGTTTTTTGTTGATTTATTGCAAAGGCAAGCTCTTCTGTCTCAAACCGTAACCAGACAGTAATGCTGAAATGTGTGGTTTTGTATCACTTTCATTTGAAAGGAAATTACACACACCTGCAGGATATGCTTATTGACGTTGCCCTACATTGAAGTATTTATAAAAATCGACTGCACACACATGCATGCAGAACTCAGAAACATGCACACACACGGGTTTATGAAATATGACAGCATTCAGTTAGGTGTGTCCAGATGTTTGACTGTTACTGTGTGTATCTGCCCCTCTCACATTCATTCTCTGTTGGGTATTCTTTTGCACACACAGAAATGTGTGAGGCCCACTTCATCATCATTATGAGTGTGTCAAGCTAGCTGGACTGTGTGGGTGTAGTGGTGGCCAGGCTGATTTAAGGGGCAACAGGGGACACGAGAAACATCTTTCCTGGGGGAGATGATGAATGAGCCAGTCTCATTTTAAAGAAGGGACAGAAAAGCCCCAAATTCACACTGTCAACTCTCAAGCACACCGAAAGATTTACTAAAAGTATTTTTATACACAGTTCATATTTGTTTTGATATCATTGACTAGGCTATACATTTACGTGCAACCCCATAATGCGAGACATTTTGCGATACAATTTTATCTAATTTAAACGCAATAATTCAATCAAACTGATTTTAGCTCATAATCGCAGTAGCCATAATTCCAGTAAAATGTGGCATATGCCAATTTAATTGCAATAAACAGGTATGTAAACACTTCAATCCCATCTATTCCAACGTGTGCATGTGCTTTTGACTTACATGGATGACATTGTCATGTGCAGATTCGTAAACATGGCAAAAAAGATTGTAAGCAGCATAGCGGTATAAAGAATGCATCACATTTTAGGGTGATGAAGAAAATGAGTTCAGATTGACATTGTTGCACAACATAAATGTAATGCAGTATATTAAAGGTCGAAAAAAACAACAGACATTTTTAGACACATCGCCAATACGTCCATAGAAATGTGTTTTGCATTTGACATAATTAGGCCTATTTTAAAACAGTAGCCAGTAACACCCCTACTGTATGTGAGTTCATAATTTGTGCTGTGCATTGGTGATTAGTGAATAATCAGAATAATGAAAATTGAATGTCGTAAACATCTTACTGCAATTAAGTCCTTACTCTGATTATTGGAAATAATCACGTTAATGGTGTACACGTAAACATACCCTGCTGAAAAATCCAGCATTGCTGCTCACCAGCATAAGGTACAGTGGTGGTCAGAATTATTAGCACCCCTGGTAAATATGATCAAATATGGCTGTAAAAAATAAATCGCCATTGTTTATCCTTTTGATCCTTTTATTCAAAGAATTCACAAAAATCTAACCTTTCATTAAAGTAAAATAATTGAAAGTGGGGGGGGGGGGGGTAAATCACATCATGAAATAAATGTTTTTCTCCAAAACACGTTGGCCACAATTATTGACACCCCTAGAATTTTTTATGACTAAAATATCTCTGAAGAATATTCCCATTAATATTAAAAAATTTTAGCACACCAGGGTGACTAGGAACATGAAACTGTCCAGCTATGACGTCTTGTTCCACAGGAGTATAAATATGAGGAAACACAAATTCCCTTAATCATCATCACAATGAGTAAAGCCAAAGTATATAGTTCTGATGTGCAGCAAAAGATTGTTAAGCTTCACAAAATAGAAAGTGGCTGTAGGAAAATAGCTAAAGCATTTTCCAAGCATCCCCATTTCCACCATCAGGGCAATAATTAAGAAGTTCCAATCAACTAAAGATGTTAGGAATCTGCCTGAAAGAGGACGTGTGTCTATATTGTCTTAATGCACGGCGAAGAGGAGAGTTTGAGTGGCCAAAACTCTCCAAGGATCACAGATGGAGAATCGCAGAGATTAGTTGAGTCTTGGGGTCAGAAAGCTTGTTTGGGAGGGATTCAAGAAAAATCCTCCTCGCTCATCCAGAAACAAACTCCAGCATATTCAGTTGTCAGACACGACTGGAACTTCAAAAGGGACCTGGTTCTGTGGTCAGATGAAACTATAAAAAGAGCTTTTTGATTACAACCATATTTGATCATATTTACCAGGGGTGCCAATAATTTTTACCACCACTGTATGTTTTGCATGCTGGGATGCATGAAATGCTGGTTGTTGGTTTGCTGCATGGACCAGCAACACCAGCTCAATTTTGCTTGTGAACAGCATGACTTTGCCGGTCCACCAGCAGGAATTCAATTATGCTGGATTTTTTTTGCAAGGTAGTCACTGATATAAGTGGTATTATATTTTTGTTGTAATTTTTTTTATGCATTTTAGGTATGTTACTGTGCTGCAGATTTTCATATCTGTTACAATATGTTTTCACATTTATAATTTAGGCTTATATTTAGTGCACTCAAAAATAGCTCTTTGGCTGAACACGATTTAATCATGGACAGTGGTTCTATGTGTTTGAAACAAGTAAAACTCAATAGAATCAATCATATAGAGCTAACTAGAATCAATGGTGTTCATTTAACTTAGTTTAACTTAAATAAATGGTTTTAGTTTAAATTGTATTATTCAGACAAACCTATAATTAATGCTTCCTGTTTAATCCTGTACAGTTTTTACATTAAAAATACATTTTTACATTTTTCAACTTTTTTTTTGTAAGTTATCCAAGGTTCAACTCATTTTTTAAAGTCAGTTTAATGTAATTTAAGTTGAATTGACTTAAATAGCCAAGTTGATTGTACTTAAAAATGTAAGGCAGTATTTTAGTGTGCACATTAAATGACAACAATCTAAATATAACCTTTCTTTACACATTTGATGTTCAATGTTGGTAGTCTAAGTAATACTGGTTTCATCCAGATAATTACCATAGTGATTGTTTTAGTATTAAAGCAATTTGAATTCTTGCTCAAACCAAGCACAAGCTGCACTTCACCACAATGGTAACCCTCAAAATACTAACATAACAGAAACTTTTAAATACTAACATGATAGAACATTAAACATGAACAAGTCTCTCCATTTTCTCATCTTTCTAAAAAAATGCTTAAGATTTACTCTCCTAAATCAGCCTCTCCTTTGCAAAGCATGATGGGAAATTAAAAAGTCCTGTTTGATTGGGTTACTTGATTGAAACGTTATTTCAAAATGAAAACATCACGTTAAGTCAAAGAGTAACCGTTTCAAATCACTGTTACATAAAGCAATCACATTTGATTCAATTGTGTTAAATCAAAATAAATTGTTTAAATCAAGTGAAGAGCATCAAAATATTTTTTTGAGTGTGGTAAACTGAATATTTTCTCTTAATGTTAGTCCTCTATAAGTTATGACAACATATGTTTTTACATTACTTAACTCATCAAAATAATTTAAGCAATTTTCGCCTTTTTATGTTATACAATATTCAATTCATTTTTTCAGTTTTTTTTCTCAATTCAGTTTAATGTAATGTAAGTTGAAATTACTTAAACATCGAGGGTTGTACTCAAAAATTTAAAGCAGCAACTTTTTTTTTTACATGATTTAACTGCTCTAAAACTATACTGCAAATAACAGCCTATAAAGCCTGGCTGAGATGTACGCAGACATCTGATTTTAGCAGAAAACTGCTAAAACTTTTTTTTTTTTTAACCAAGAAATGTTTTTAAATATGCCTTTTCTTGTGCTCAAAGCTGAAGGCAAGAATAATGTCCATGAGCAATGCAGTAAACAGAAAAATTAAGAGGGACTGTATAGCTGTAATGTCTAATAGCATCGATTGGACATGGTGCATTTTAAATATTAGAGCTGACAGTTGACTGGCCACCCTGCTAATGAGAGGCAGCAGCTCAATCAGAGATCTTCTCCTTGGTCTGTTCTCTATAGAGACAACCATTGTGTCATTGGTGAATGTGTGTGTGCACATTATATCCTCCTCATTATGTCTGTAATTGCTTTAACGGTGTGACCAAAAGATGATGAATCCATTCATCTGCCTGCCTACTTGAGGTCACTTTAATTCTCTAGTCGGTCACCTGTCAATCACCAGTGACATTTCTGAAAGATGCTAAAGATTCCATAACTTAAACTTTTTCAACGACATTGTCTGCTCTTATAAAGCCATTATTATTTAAATGTATTTTAGGAGTTTTAGAATGAAATGGCTTATCACACAAAAAAAATATGCAGAACTTAATTTTATCCATTGGATTCTTTTTTTGGATTGTGAAAAGTCAGCATTGCATAAGAATCTGCAGTACAGCCTTATGCCAATAATATGCCATATTGAATTTTACATGATTTTACAAATTTTACAAATTTACATTTTAAAATGAGACCGTGAGGGATATAATTTTTACAATGGCATGCACATAAAGCTTGAAGATCACGTCATTTTCAAATTTCAAACTTTTCAAAACTGTTTTAAGTTTTTGTCTGTTGAAAGTATTTTAGAACGCTGTTTTGTCAGCTGAACAATTGTCACTCGTTTCTAGTTTCTTTATGTTATGCCTTTCATTTTCCCTCATTTAAATCAATTAGCCTACTTAAAAGTTGAGCTGAACACTTTTGTCATTTTTATAGACAGCATGTTATCGCATTATGAGTCCTCCTGCTTTTATTTCAGATAATACAAAGGCAGCCAAAAAGAAAATGTTCTGCCTGGCATTAAAGGGTTTTCAGTCAAGGTAACAATGATTTTAGGATGCCACCTTAAATAGATTTAAAATTTGGAAAGAGGAAATCCAAGACAGCTGCAAATTGAACCACTGTTTTTGTCAGATACATTTAAATACATTTTCCCCACACACAATCTTGTAAAAAAAATGGATGTAAAATGGGAATGCTGACTAGATCAATGTGTAAAATCAATCACAAAATGCTATTGATAACAGGTGATAGAGGGTGCTTTAAGTTAAAGAACTTTACAACTTTAACTTAACCAGTCCTCTTCACACAATTTTTTTTTTTGGATAACTCTACTTGTTTTGACTTTCAGTTTGATAGAAACTTTTGCATTTGTAACATAGTCAAATTAGACATAGAAAATTTTATTGCAGGTTGTTTGCCACGGCACTTATTCTGACTAGCAGTGCTGGTAAACTTTGACCCAAATGAAGAGCTTCAAAAGGCCATCTCAGAAACAAAGCAAAATCTTTAATGTCAGACTTTGAAAATTCAAGAGAAAAGAAACAAAGTAACAGTTAATTGTATGATTTTTCACAAGGCATAAAAAGTGGCCACGGTGAAAATAATGCCATCTAGTGGCCATTAGATTTAAGCTTATCAACAAAGGTCCCCCTTTAAACATTAGTAAATGCCATAAATGGATCTTAACCTTGCTAGGGTAACAGCAGTTTTCATAATGTATACAGTTACTACTTTTATTTAGATGTAAAATTGTACAATAATAATAATAATAATACTGTAAACCACAGTAAATGAAGATAACAATGTAACAACAACAAAAAAAATTCTATAGCACATTTATAAACAACGTAAGTTGACCAAAGTGCTTTATACCCCCAACATTTAACAGAAAGATCTGAGGGGATCTTACAGGTCTAGCAGTATGATGATGCTGTGGCAGGCCAGAAATATATTATCCATTAACAAAACAAAAAATTATAATTTGATTTATACAATTTATGTATGAGTACAAAATCATATTGCATACCTTAAATGTATATTCTCAGGCAGATTATAAAGTTTCAGTACAACAATTTTATATTTAATCCAGACCAGGAGTTATTTCAAAGTGTAGTTTATGGCTGCTTAAATTCTAGTACTGAAATGGAACTGTAACACGCTATGTTGTTATGGGAAGGAGGAGGCGGGAACCGGCGAACGTTTAACAATTTTAATTATAAATAAACACAAAATTAAAGTAAAACCGGCAGCCCCTAACATAAGCAAAACCCAACGTAAAGTCCAGGCCTGGGCCTCTCTCGTCCTCCACTGTCGTCGCTCCTCCTTTTATGCTCCTGTAGCTCCTCCTCGAGAGGACGGTGCAGCATGCAGGTGAATCTTATTATTAATCACGGCACTTGTTCTGCTTGCCACTTACGTACTCCCGAGACTGTGCTCTACTCCCTTTCCTCAGGGGGGACCGATCACAGTGGCCGCGGCACCTGGGGGTAAGGACAGATGAGGCGAGAGAAAAGGAGCAGGAAGCATGAGGAGCGACAGAGATGAGAGAGGGGAAAAAAATTCTTGGTCCGGTTCCCGGACTCACTGCTGCTCAGTCCTCAACCAGCCAAGAGACTCTCACTCGTGGTGCCATGCAATGGTACTGGACGCACGGTGGATAGCTCGACACTCCTCCACCTCCTGGCAGCCAACGATGGCTAATCTCCGTCCCACCTTCTCTGGTTGAGGGCAGCCGGCAGTGAGTCCCCCGTTCCATGCTCCTTCCCAAACATGGCGGACAGCAGCAGGCTCCGGCCCATGGCGAACGACGGAAAACCCCAACGTAAAGTCCAGGCCTGGTCCTCTCTCATCCTTCACTGTCGTCACTCCTCCTTTTATGCTCCCGTAGCTCCTCCGTGAGAGATACAAGACCAGTGCAGTGTGCAGGTGATGCTCATTATAAATCAGATTCCCTGTGACATCACACTATACACTACGAGAGGTATCTGATCCACCAGCATCCTGGATAGTGGCAGTTCTCCTGACAGACCGTGAAGCAGTGCCAGCATAATGCATTTGAGTTTCTCTGTAGGATTCATATACAAAGTTCTTCTGTTCTTTTCTTTTCTGAGTTCTGCCAGCACAATTCTGTCTTTTAAATTATTGAATGTTTTCAGGCTCAAAGCACACCTTCAGTCATATTTAAGGTTTTTGGGTTTAACCCATTCAGGTAATCAAAGAACTGCTCAAAGCATATTACTGCACGATCCCAAGAATCTTTGTAACTCTCTCTGCCTTCCTCATCGAAGCTTTCACTCTGACAGTTGTTAAATTTGAAATAAACAGGCTGATCCTCCATTGTTTTTGCACATGGACCCCAGTGCCTTTCTTCCCAGCCTCCTCCACTCTTACTACCCTCAATGTTGGGGCCACAAGGGGGTAAGTGGACATTCTACAGGTGGAGCGTGCAATTGCGCTGCACTTGTGCCCGCCAAGTGCTGCCACATGGCTGAATCATCTGCCCAGCAGTTCTCTGCAGTCCAAAAGTAGACCGAGGCCATCAAACACATCCTGCCTCGGTGTGACACCACTGGCACCAGGCCACCGCAGACCCCCCAGTCTGCTCATCACTGAGGGCATCCCCTTGTGGTGTATACACCTGCTCTGGAGAGGCCGGAAGTAACATCTTAGCCGCAATGTTCCTGCATCCTGCAGGAAGGGCGACGCAGCCCATTCTTCAGGCCGCCGCTAAGCCTACCAAGTGTCCATCTAAGCGGCCCTGAGACTGGCAATATTAGGCGTGGTCTGGCAATGAGCGACACTATGCTTTCTCACTCCCAGCCCTGCCATCCAGTTCAATGACGTGCTGCTTCCTCGCGCATCCCTGGCCACCCCCTCACAGGACCCTTGGAGCAAGGTAAGTGTCACACCACCCTCACTGCCTCTACTTCAGGACACAACGCTTCCCGGGTTGGGCCCCAATGTCCCCTTTTGCTGCGGGTACGTCGGTTGTCTCCTTGGTGCCGTTCGCACGTCTGGGAGCCTGGATAGTGCTTCACAGCCCATCCCACTGACTCATACGGTCAATCAGACTCGGCCATGCGATTCAGTTCGCCAGGTGTCCTCCCGGGTCAGCGGCATTCTCTTTACCTCTGAGTCCCTTGGACAGACCTTGCCTTTTCTATGGGCTCACGTCGCATATCACAACTCACCAGCCATCTCCTCCTCTGGAGTCAGCAGCGACTCAGGTCACTCCATTTATATTCCAGGCAAGCTCAATCATGCGCCCGATGCGCTCTCACGACAGCTCACACTTTTGTGAGAATGGAGACTCCATCCCCAGGTGGTCCAGCTGATTTAGAGTCAATTTGGGGACACACAGCTAGACATATTTGCCTTCCAGGAGTCCTCCCACTGCCCGCTCTTTTTCTCCCTGACTGAGGCACACCTCGGCATGGACGTGTTGGCATATAGCTGGCCCCCGGGTCGGTGCAAATATGCATTTTCCCCAGTGATTCTGCTTACACGGTGCAACGTCAGGGATGACGAGGAGCAGGCCTTGATGGTTGTGCCTTACTGGCCCAGGTTCTCGGACCTAATGCTCCTCGCGACAGCCCCTCCCTGGCGGACTCAGCCCCAGCCTGGATACATGCCCAAAGTCCCCACAACTCCCTTTCGGGACCAGGTGGTAAACTTGCAAATTTGCAAACAATAGATACCCCATATGCTGTGATTCTCCTTGGTAATCCCATATGTGTATTCATCACGGTAAGGTTTCCCTGTCTGTAAACCTGTGTATTTCCCTGGGCAGGTTCTACTCTGCCCCAGCTCTGTGCCTGTAGTTGTCCCGTCCCTTCAAGGTAGGACCTACTGCAGAGTTCTATGTAGTACTGCACCTCGGGTCAATCCATATGTGTATCTCCACATGTTTCCTCCCTACAGGTAGGGTGTGGCCTCCGTAGTGTCCCTTTCCATTGTATTAGAGACGCTTCCCCAGCGTTAACAACACTGGTCATGGCTAAAAAGAAAAAGTGAAAAATGGGAAGATCCGAAGCACGCTTCCAATGAAGTAACATATTTAATTAACAGTAGCTATGACCATCTCCATGGTAAGCCCTGTCCCTTCAACCCTGTAGAAGACTATCACTGAGGGCTTACGTGGGGCGCTGGGTAGGTTAAGAGCAGTTGCCAAAGGCACACGTTCAGCTTGCCAGCATCTGCATCTCCAACACTCGTAACACAGTTCAGTGGTTGTGGCACTTTTTTTTTTGTAAATACATAATTGTAGGCTAGATATTGTTGGCTAGTTTAGGATACACTAACACCCAACATTTCCTTAAAACGGAAAATCAAAATTCCTGGACAAATTTGGCACTACAAAATACTGTATCACCATCACTAAAACAGTGTGCAAGTTTGTCATTTTCTAAAATGTTGCAACATGCTCTTTTAAAACTGCTATCGTATATATATATATATATATATATATATATTATTTGGTTTTTTTGGGGGGTTGCACAGAGTGGACTTAGCTTGCACAGAGTGGACTTATTAGGCGCTAGCTAGCCATGCTGTAGATGCTCCGGTGCTCCAGATGGCCAGTCCACTCCTGGCTGTCTGTCATAGAGACGTTGCCTTCTGCACGAGACACACTGCATGAATTTCATCCTCAAATCTGCTGTAGAGTTTCAGGAATGAGTTTGTCTTTATCTTCACTTTCTGTGTCACCAAATCCAGGTGGTTCAATAACAGTGAGAGAGAATGGACTGTCCTGCGATTAAACCTCATAAACAGTCACTTCTTCTGTATGAGACTCCGCTTAGTCTGATACCTCGGCCACCTCCAGCCGTCTTCCCAGACACCTATGATGTAATTGATCATTGCATTGATGAGGGTGGACTTCCCTGTTCCTGTTTCTCCAACCATCAGTATGACTTTACAAGGTTTGTCTTAATTTTTTAAGGTGATCTTGGGGTTCATGAAAGGCACCTATAAATAAAATGCATTATTATTATATTATATTATACTGAATATCTTTGGAGACATTGTCTACAAAGAAGGCAAAGGGAGATTTGGAGAACTGCTAGAGGAAGACCCCTCTCAAACAGAGTGGGAGTCAGGAAAGGGAAATCCTGCAGTTGGTAAAGGAACGTCGCCTCCTCCGGAAAGCATGGAGGAAAGCATCACAGTCAGTACACCAGGCCATAACCTACCCAAAACACCAGGAGGTTGTTGGATTGGTACAACATGGCAGGGCAGGCTTTGGTTTGGGAACATCACCTAAGATGTGTTCCAAAGCCTCAAAGGCAGTTTAGGTTAGTTTATTTATTTAGTTTAGTTTATTTATTTATAAAGCACTATTTTTAACAACAGAGCGTTGACCACAGCACGTACAGTAGTAAAAAAACATAGGAAAAAAATGTTGATCTCCTAAGTCATGAGCGAGGTAGAGGAGGGCTACACTATCAAAGACGTCAGCCAACGCCAGCAAAGAAGATGGACAAACAGGGAGACCGTCATCGACAGGGTCGATTTGTGGAGGAGTTTCCTAATCAGGGCCAAAGGATGTTAAGGATAGCGTCACGACCAAGTCCTGCAAAAATTAGCTGAAGTCATCAAGGCACATAGACTAGAACCAACAGGGCCAGCCCAGCAACATCTCATGGTCTGAACCAGTTCGTGAGGCAAGGGGGTGAGGCACTAAGCAGCACCACAAAGGAGTAGTCCCTGCTGTCACCCAGAGGCAACTGGGAGCTGAGAGCTGATCTTGAGCACCAGCTGAAGTTCCCACAGCAGATCGCCGAAACCTGCCTCCGGCCAAACATCGTGCTCTTGTGTACTATCATAAGAACAGTTATTATAGTTGAGCTGTGCCATTGAAAGACGGTCTGGGGTATGCTTTTGAGAGGAAGGAGAAGTAGGCAGACCTTTCAGCTGCGTACAAGGAGAAAGGACAAGGTGTGGGGGAGAGAAGGATCCTAGGGCTGGCTGCAGGGGGCGGTAGGGAGACGTCCCTGCCGCTGCTTCACTACCCAGAGATGTTCCAGGTTTAAAGGAGCAAAACATCAACAATGGGTGGTGCATCAGGCAGAAATGCCTTGCAGGTATTCCTGCTTACAACTAACTTAAATATATTAGGCTGATAATTATTAAAAAAAAAAAAATTACAGGACAGATGAAATTTACAATATGGTGAAGCACTTTGAGTGGAAGTAAATAGAAATGATTTTTGTTGTTGTTGAGGATTTAAAAGCAGAAATGTGAAGCATATCATATGTATATAAAAAATACTAATGTTCGTTCTTGTTAACTTTTCTCATTTTATTTCTGCTGAAAAAGCTGAAGAGTCGTTCATCCTTTTTGCGGCTGTTTTAGGGTTTTAGGTGTCATGGCAACAAAGTTGTAAAACTGGATATAATTTTACACAGAAAAGCTTAGGGAATAGCAAGACATTTCCCCCGCTAAAATGTTAACAAGCAAATTTCTTTTAGAACTTTAAATTTAGCACAAGAACAATTGCGGTGCATGTTTTGTGTACAATATTCCTGTGATACTGTTAAAGTTGTGGCAAATGTGGATGGCTGGCCCTGGGGTGCAGGCTTCATGGGCCCAGAACTAACAACATACACACTTGACCCACACTTATTCCAACCATGAGTTTCCAAAGTGTTCTATGCACACAATGCAGAAACATTTTAATGAACTGTTATAACTATTCCCACACCAAGCAGGCATAACACAACTGTTATAGCTTTTGGGTTTGAAGTTAGCATGACAACAACTAGCCCTGTGTTACACTCTCTGGTCTCCCCTACGATTAAAGTGGGGCACTAAAGCGTGCATACATAAGTAAAGTGTAGGCGGAGAAGCAAATGTTCGCTGCTATCTATTGATGGGCCATTATTTTATTGTTTTAATGGATTGCTAATGTAGAAGTATATTTAGCATGGCCAAGCATGTATTATACAAAACTGTAGAATTGTGCTATATATAAAGAGAACATGCAATCTAACCTAAAAAATAAATATTCCTTGATCACATTTGACAATAATGACACTCATTTATCTTTTGTCAGATATCTCATGAATAGCATTCATGAAAATACGCACATACAAACTAAAGAGTCATTTTCAAACATGTTCCAGTTTTTAATAAAACAGTTTTTTTTGTTTTGTTATTTTAACAGTTGTAAGGCATCATGCATGAAAAAGGCATACAAAAGCATATGTACCTCCTTCCTAAAATAAAAGGTTGAATTACATTATTGTGCAGATTAAAAATATAATTCTTTACAAATATATGGAAGAGCTGACAGTCAATCCAAATAAAAGGATCTTATCATGGCGAACACAACCTGCACTCACAGTATTTCATTGTAAACATAAATTCAGCCAAAGAAAGAAACATTAGTTCATGCTTTGACATTAAGAAGGTTTATCAGAAAGCATGCAACTGAGTCTTAATATGATTTTCACAATGGCGACATTCATTAAACACAGAGAGAGAGTGATATTCCGTAAATCTTACAATAATAATGGTTAAGAAATATGATGATGTGGCTACTAACAGACGAACAAACAGACAGATGGAATGAAGAGTCATAAAAATCCCGTTCCCGTGTCGTCCTGTAGAGGGTAGTAGTGACTAGTCTTTGTTGAAGACTGCATGGGGAGGGACATTTGGCGTTTGGCACAGGAGAGTGCAGGCGTGCTTGTGTTGTGCTATACCACGTTGAAGACCATTGACAGATACTGCTCGTACGACACCTGGATCCAGCCGTCCTGATCTGTGTCATATCGCCGGAACACGTCAGTTAACCTCTGTTTAAATAAAAAAAATACCCAATCAGTTTTAGGTGTACATTACTGCATTATGAACTGTTCCAAACCCATTTGACTTTCATTCTTCTGCTGAACACATAAACAAGACTGTGCTTTTCTATATAATTACAATGAAGTGTTCAAGCTTAAAAAAAGGACACAAACGCACCATGAACGTATTATAAAAGTGGTCTTTATAAGTCAAGAGCAATGTATTCCAAGTCTTCTGAAGTTAAATGATAGCTTTATGTTAGGAACTGACCAAAATGTAAGTTTATTCATTCATAATCTTCCCCTCCCATAAACTGAACCACTGTAACAGGAACACTGAATCAGTGCACTGAACTCAAGAACCAGATCAGACCAATTCATTAACAAATGTGACCAAATGTCTGAATTAGTTTAAGCCACCATAGTATAAAACTTATGCATGTCACCATTTTTGAGATTCATATGCCAATTTTTTATATTATCACAACACTGTTTAATATCAAGATGTGCATTCACAGGGCTACTATTATCAATGCGGTGATATTCATAAGACATCACATATAAAATCAAATATTAGACTCTGAATGAGATCAGTGAATGACACTATTACATGACTACATCTTTATCATCAATAAGTAGCCAACATAATCTTGTAACATTTTCTCTGGCTGTTCTTGCCATAACAAACAAACAAATTGCCTAACTAAAGCAAACACCGATCACAATAATGGTGACTTCAAACCAAGGTTATTATAGTTTTGCATTTTTCATTAGTTTTTATTTTTATTTCGTTTTGACTTTTTGTTTTCAAATTCAGTTTAGTTAATTCGTTTTTAAAGTGGGTTTGCTAGTTTAGTTTTTTTTGAAAATGCTTAGTTTTAGTTTAGTTTTTATTAGTTTTAGTCTTTTTTTTTGTAATTTGGGTTATTTGTCAGAGGCAAGATTCAAAATGGTCAGAAAAAGTATTGTGTAATAAGAACTCAACAAAAACATCATACAATTTTAGAAAATATTCATTCAAAAATAAAACCAGTAGATAGAATGTACATATGGGCACAAATATGTAAAAGGTCTCAACACTCCGCAGTACGTGCAAAATGTGTAAGTGACGTGTGCCAGTAAAAAACCTAAAGAGCCAACAGACTAGCCACAGCTGTACAATTTTCACACCCTATACTAAATTTACCCTATACAATAGCCTACTCATCTGGATTGAAGCAGCAAACATTCAAATGTAAGAGTAAACAAATGACATAACATTATTTAATATTTGAATCACAGCTTATATAGTGTTTTGACATCGACAACCCAAGTGCATTTTACCTCAAACTTGCGACTAGTTAACTTTCTAAAGTAGCAATCGCTTCTCGGGTCGACATTAACACACTGACAAAATTATATTCATAATTTAAAATATTTTCTTACCACTTTTTAATGTGTGATTGTGTAAAGGTGTTCACGAGATACCAACCTTTCGCGAACCTGCTTCCAACGTCGAACGCTCGTTCTCACGGAGACGCGGTGTGCACGGAGGGGAGGGCCTGTCTGTGTGCGCGCGCGCATGTGAGAGAGACGCGTGAGTGAGAGACGCAGGGAAAGGAAATGCAGCTGAACGTTATTTGCTCTATGAAAGACATTGACAAAGACGAAAACTAAGGACATTTAAGCTATAATTTTATTTTATTTTAGTTAGTTTTGCCAAACACACATTACAGTTTTGGTTAGTTATCGTTTTTTTTGTAATGCCTCGTTTTTATTTTTATTTCAGTTAACGACAATGTTTTTACCCACCTAGTTTTCGTTTTTTCGTTCGTTTTCGTTAACGATTATAACCTTGCTTCAAACCAAACTATTATTTTCAGTCATATATCAACTAAACCTCTGTTAATTCTCAATAATTCTTAACTGGTTAGTAATAAGTGAAGCTGGTAATGCTGTTTTTGGAGTTATTTAATCCTTTGCTAAGATCTTGAGAGATTGAATGTCTTCTTTTATCATCAGTTGATTTCATCTCAAGCTTGGTACAATTTTTTTCGTTTTCTCGAGGTGGCAAGAACAAGAACAAAGTTCGTTCTGGCCACGACATTCCATACTTCACGAGAAAAGCAGGTGCCGCCCACTTAACCCCGCCCACTTAATTTCTGACCAATTACACAATAGTTCTCGAACACCCACAAGAAAAACGTTCTGCTCAGATGATGTGTTGAGAACACGCTGCGAAAACTCCCAAACCAGGGCTGGGAGCGAGAACTTTTTTCTCTGTTCTTGCGGAGTATGTAGCGGCCTTAAGGCTGTGGTTGGAAGTCAGTTGTAGTTCTTGTGTTTCTCTTTCCTTCAGTGATTGTTATCATCAGGTGTCTTCAATAATGCTCAATCATCAATTAATCACTTAATTGTCTAATTAACTAACACTGCTTCACTGTTACTTTTAACACCCTGCTGGTGGTTCCCATATAAACACAGAGTAGTGTTAATTTAACGCTGGGGATGTTATGCTTTGTCAAATATTACCTTTCATGTAGTGTGCAATAGAGATGTTTGTGAATGTAAAAGGTCTGCAAAGTTTTAAAGATCAAAGTGCATGACAAATAGAGTTATTGTTTACTTAAAGAAAGAATCATTCTAAACTGCCGAAATGAGGTGAAAATTGAAATCGTCAGCAATTCCAGTTTCACTTCCTGTTACATATCTACGTAACAATGTAACAAATCAGACTGGGCCATCTGACCAATCAGAGCAAAGTAGGCTTTCAGAAAGGAGGGGTTTAGAGAGACTTAATTTTTAAAAGAACCATTTTCAGAAATGAGGTTAAATGCACATTATATGTACATTATGAGAACATTTATGAGAAAAGTGTTTTTTGACCTTGCAAGCATGTAAACCTATTGTAAGAGCCCTCCAAAACAAAACCAGGAACCTTTAAAATAGCATAATAGGGACACTTTAATAAATTTTTAGATTTAAACAGGGCAAATTAGCGTGAAAGCACAATTCCATAAATGCGCTGATGGGAGTGGACAGTTCTCTGACATCTACTGACGACGCGCAAATTAATGAACACAGCCGGATCATTTCCATAATGACAAGCGCAATCTACCCGTTAGCATCTAATTTAAGACGTGGCGGTAAATAATGGCGCAAAACATCACCTTGCGTGATTCATTTAAATACTCTCCTCCCATACATTTTGCGCCTGAAAGGGAAACTCCTACAAATGCATATGCAATAAGGTCAGCCGCAAAAATAACTGTGTCCACGTCTTTTCAGCGCTAATTTATCACTGCGTGTCTTTAGTAAATCCTGACAGTACTTTTTTAACGCCAAAAGGGGGTTTGCGCTGGCGCAAGCTGTTAGTAAATCTGGTCCTTAGTGTATAAAACTCAAAATGTGTTTCTGGGTAAAAGTGACTCAAAATAAAGAAGCAGGTTACACATCATCAGTCGTTTCATTGATCTGATTCTTAAGAAATATTAATTCACCAAACATACATTCATCTACCATGAACTCTTCATTGGTAGATGATTCAATGGCAAATGTCAAGAGTGTCTGCAAATAACAACACAAATTCTTTTTGTTGCTCACACAAAGCTATCGAACGATATCTAAAAATTACCAATATAGCCCACAACTTGCATGGACCACTTTTGTGGTATGTTTAAGGTTCTTTTTGTCATTGTGGAGCTTGACAGTCCAAGTACCCATTTACTTTCATTATTTGAAAAAGAATGGGCAGGATATTCTTCAAAAATTCTCTTTTTGTGTTCCACAGAAGAAAGAAAATCATGGGTTTGAAACGACATGAGGGTGTTAAAATACAGACAGCATTTTCATTTCTGAATGAATTGTCCTCAAAGAAACTGCAAATGTTGCATATAACACAGATCATTACCTGTAGTACAATACAGCACTGAATGAAGTCATCAAAAGCCACTTGGCCCCTCTTCTGACGGTCAAATTTCTCTATCAGTGTGTTGTAGAACTGATCTGAAAGACGATAACCTGTGCAAAGAGAGAAGTGTTTAAAGTTATTTCTGAATTTTCCTCAAGGGTGACATTAATAATTTTCCATCAGTGGTTCCATCAGTTTATTTGTCCTTCCTCTTTATTGGTCTTGTGCATCAGTGCCCCTGCCTCTCATTCCTACAGGATTTTCTTTTAAACACCTCACTGAATGCATCCATCACCTCCGGCTTTCCATTAATAGCAGTCAATAAGTAAGCATTACGAACTCACCAAAGCCGGTGAGAGCCTGTTTGAGCTCGGTCTTGTCAATAAACCCTGAGTTGTCCCTGTCGTAGGTGCGGAAGATGTTCTGCCAGTCTGTGATGTACTTCCAAACGCCGGCAAACTCGTTGAAGTTGACCCCGCCTTTGTTCTCCCGATCAAACATAGCTGAAAAGGAAAAAAAAGCATTTAGGGAATGTTTGGTCACATTTAATCCTTAAATGATTAATTGTATTACTTTGCTTTTGAGGTAATGTGACTGGTGACATGTCCTGGATTTGAAAAGATTGAGTACTAGACAGAATCTTTAAAACCATTTGAGATGGACAAAACAGGAGGAAATGTATCCCTGAAAGATCATAATTGAGCTGTTACGATGCCCATGTGTATTAACTTAGCTGAAAGTGATCGACTTATTCTGGTGAAGAATCAATAAACACAGTCAATTTTAATTGACTAACTTTCTCAAGAGAAGCTCTGCTGATTTTCTGAGCTACTTTCAAGGCAGATGATAGCTACACGCTTCCAGTTTGAGATGAAACAACTAAACCTTTATAAGCTAAATGTGCTAATAGGAAACAATCTAGGTTGTCATGGAGCCCACAAACAAACAGAGGATTATGGGACAAAGGAGAAAAGGACAGAGAATGGCTGTTTCTCAATTCTAAGAATGCAAAGAATGGACTTGGTCTTGCCAGGCTACCTTGAAATAACAAACTCAGAAGGACACGAGGACACAAAATGCGAGACTCTTTGTGAGAACTGAGAAGTGCTGTGATCTTATGATTATCACAGATTTCATAACCTATTAAAATATTTACTTACATTATTGTTATTATTTGTTATTATTTTTTAATTGAGCATGTATATTTAATGTTCGCTTTGTCAATGACTACATTTACATGTGCACCAATAATGCGATTATTTCTAATAATCAGAGTATGGTCTTAATGGCAGTAAGATGTTTACAAGACACAAGCAGAACTCTTCACTCCAGTTTACATGCAATTTTCGGATTATTTGCTAATAAGTATGGTTATAGCACACTCAGATAGGTATACAGTATGCATGTTACCGGACATTGTTTTAATCTACTTACATTAAATACAAAATAAATGTTATGGACGTATTGGATATTATTCGGCGCCGTGATGAACATCGCAACGCAAATTTCGACCCCCTTGCCAAATTATTACCCCCCTCGTTGAAGTCGCCACCTGATTGCCTAATCCTAACCCCACCCCTAATCCCAACCCCTCCCCTACTCCTACTTCTTCTCCTAAACCTACCAATACTAGGGGGGGTAATAATCTGGCAGGGGTTCAGAATTCGGCACAACACCTGGTTTGCTTACGCTGCCATCGCGTTCTTCGCGCCGTCTGGATGAAGATAAGGAGCAGAGACTGCGCAGCGAGTTGTGTGGACAGAGTTTAGCGATTTGGAGAAGAGAAAACTACACACAACATCCGTGTAGAACCGAGCACATACGCACATTGGTTAGAGCGGTAATAATGCAATTAAGGTTAAACATGCCTGTTTATTGCAATTAAAATTGGCGTACGCCACAATCAGTACGTTTACATGGACAACAATATTCCGATATTAACCCGATTAAGACAATACTCTGATTAAGAAACTACCATGTAAACAGCGATTGCTGATTATCTTAATCCAGCTAAAGTCATACTCGAAGTAAACACAAACCCAATGAAGACGTGGAGTATTCCTATTTTAGTCACATTGTTTAATGCAAATATGATTATTACGATTATGAGCTTAATCGTATTAGTTTGATCAAAGTAAAGGAATCTCTTGAGTGAGAACAGAGAAGTTTAACGCTTTAAGGCTGCCATACATCGTCTGCCAGTGATGACTTCTGGGATTTTTAATGTTTTGATTCCCTCAAGTCTGCACTCAATGCATCCTTGATATCAAGAACACATCTGGGCACTTTCATGCATTCTCTGTACTTGTGTTCTTAAGTATTGGAACTGATCTTTGACGGTTGATGGTGACGAACACAAGATTGCTATAAAGCGCATATCGAGAAACAGCCAGTGTACATGGTTTTGTGAATACAAGACAATAATAATACTCACATATAATTGATCTGACGGTCACTGGGTTGAAAGGTGTCCATGTACCTGGAGATGAAACAAAACAGATGACAATCAGTTTCCATTTAAAACTAAATTATTAAAACAACAAAAGGAAGCATGAATCAATATGCCAGTCATTCTTGTAAGCAAAATGTTGATAAATGTTATGTCATGCACTGTGACATTTAAATAGAATAGAAATAGAATTTTCAGTGAAATATTTATTTTTCAAGTTTGTATCATTAAAAGTAAACATTTTACTTATATTTCATTATATTGAGTAGATATTTCGTCAGTGCCTGATTGTTTTCTGTACTAAGGCTCTTAAACCTGTAAAACACTTTTTTTTTTCCTCGCTGTGTGCTGTGTTGGATGTCAACTGCCAATAAAAATTCGAATAGCATATTTTATTATTAGTTTATAATATATTCTCTAACATAATTTATATACTACAGGGCTTTTGAATGCCAGATTCTGGCGAGCGCTCTGATATTAATAATGCATTATTTTTATAACAATTCAGTGGCCCGTCATAAATTATTCCTAACATATTAGATAATATATTCCTGTATACTATATTAATGAATTAATGATAAATTGCAATATAATAGAGGTAAGATTAGCAGAAAAGACTGACACAGACGAGAAGAAATTGTTGAATAAAGTCATTATTTTTGTTTGTTTTTTGCACAAGTATTCTTGACGCTTCATAAAATTAAGGTTGAACCACTGGAGTCACATGGACTATTTTAACAATGTCTTTCCTATCTTTCTGGGCCTTGAAAGTGGTAATTAAATTGCTGTCTATATGGAGGGGTCAGAGAGCTGTTCCGAAGATGAACGAAGGTCTTACGGGTTTGGAACGACATGAGGGTGAGTAATTAATAAAATAATTTTAATTTTTGGGTGAACTAACCCTTTAATTAACAACATAAACTTAATATAAGTTTAGGGTTTGGTGTTAGTTACTTGTTATTATGTATCATTTACTTATTACTATAGTAAATACATGTACCAGAAGTGTAACAAACACATTCAAATAGTAAGTGTTACCAAACCTTTCTGCACCTTTTAAAAGGGAATGACATTTTAATAAAAGATTATGAAAACAAACTCTTTTTCTACATTAGAATAACATGCACTGGGTAATCATAGATAGTAAAACCAGGAACCCTTTTACAATAGAGTAAGTTTAGATTTCATATCATTTTTAAGGCAGCCAGCGGTCACAACACAGCTGTATAGTTTCTATTTTAATCATGTTCCTCTGTCTCCTTTGAGCTTAATTTGTAATGCCTAGTGAGATCACTAGGGAGTGGCATTATGTTCATAACATGAAGGTAGCAAGACATTCCAGGTACGCTTTAGTAGGCATCCTTTACTGACCTTGAGGAACACACTTTATAGTCTATATAGGTCAGTCTCTGATCCCAGCTCAGTGAACCCTCCCTCTCTGCTTTGGCTAAAATAACACTATCATTTGTTTGAGCGTGCTTATCTTAGAACACCTACAGCACACAGTGGGCGTGCTCGGCGTAACAACACAAGAAGATACAGGAATGAAACGTACAGCTGTAAAATAAAGCCATTCTTCTTTGCAATGCTGAGTCATGGCCTCACACACACTGACAGAGGCGCTACGAGAGAGAGAGGAAGGACTTGCACTGGTGAACAATCAGGGAATACTCAGGATGCTCCTCTAATTAGTAGGACGGGTATAGATGTGAATAGCCCCGGGAAGCAGGAAGAACAGAATGGGGGGAAAAAAACTTTTGTAATGAAAGGAAGTGTGTTTCTGCCAAAAAAACAAACATATTTTTGAGCCACTAAGGTCACCCTGGCCATATTAGGTAGGCTATTGGAAATAGTGTGAAAAGTGTGGTGCCATCTCAGAGGGAGAATGGCTGCTAGTGGTAAGGGCTGGAGAGGAGGCGGGTCTGAATTCAGGCACAAAGACGCCCCTATGTGCTGCACACTGGCTCCAGTCACAGGACTGCCCACTCCGGGAGAAATCATGGAAAAACAGCAACATTCACATCACTCCACTAGACAAATACACAGCCGTCTGCCGCATACAACAACACTGCATATGTTAACACAAGGACTTCTTTTTAAATCATATTCAAGAGACAAACACAGCTGATAAAACAACATTTTATGTTAAGAGACTAGGCTTAGAAAAAGATGCTATAATATGATAAAGGGTCAAAAATGTGCTTTTTACTCATTTTAAGTGAGGGAATTAAAGGGATAGTTCACCCAAAAATGAAAATTTTGTCATTACTCACTCTCATGTTGTTCCAAACCTGTATGGGTTTCTTTCTTCTGCTGAAAACAATAGATATTTTAAAGAATGTTGGTAACCAGACAGTTGACAGCACCCATTGACTTCCATAGTATTTTTGGTATACTGGTATACTGTCTGGTTACCAACATTCTTTAAAATATCTTATTTTGTGTTCAACAGAAACTCATACAGGTTTGAAACAACATAAGATTGAGTAAGAGATGACAATTTAAATTTTTGGGTGAACTATACCTTTAAGAAATGATTGAAATATCCCTTTTTATTATTAAAAAAACATACATACAAAATATTTTTATCCTTATGACATTTGAATTATGGCTGGTTTTTTTCCCCTTGAGAATTTGTGAAAAAGCGCAGGCAGGCATACAAACTGGTATCCATTTTTTGTGAAACTAAATAGTCAAGAAGAAACAAACTTTTTTTTTTTACAGAAAATAATAATTTTATTCAACAACTATGCAATTAAATTGACCAAATGCGACAGTAAAGACTTTACATGATTACAGACTTCTATTTCAAACAAATGTTGTTCTTTTGAACTTTCTATTCAAAAAAGAATCCTGAAAAAATGTATCACGGTTTCCACAAAAATATTAAGCAGCACAACTGTTTTCAACATTAATAATAAGAAATATTTCTTGAGCACCAAATCATCATATTAGAATGATTTCTGAAGGATCATGTGACACTGAAGACTGGAGTAAAAATGTAGCTTTGCCATCACAGGAATAAAATACATTATAAAATATGTTCAATTAGAAATCAGTTATTTTAAATTGTAATAATAATATTTTACAATATTACAGTTTTAACTGTATTTTTGATCAAATAAATGCAGTTTTGTTGAGCATAA
The DNA here is from genome assembly GCA_039654625.1 of Rhinogobio ventralis. Lineage (NCBI taxonomy): Eukaryota > Metazoa > Chordata > Actinopteri > Cypriniformes > Gobionidae > Rhinogobio > Rhinogobio ventralis. Next base: position 14,522,238 of record CM077214.1, read on the forward strand.
GAGATTTCTTTCACAAACATTAAAAAAAATGTTAACAAGTTTTTTTTTATTTTTATATTTCTGTTTTGTTGTCCTACTGTGAGAATTTTTCCTCATATATGTTGCTGTGTCACTACATGCAGTTCTGGAGAAAAAAAAACTTTAGATAAACTTCTAATGATAAATTGTCCTCTGAGGTCAAAGTTGTTTGTAACAGATAATTTTCTATATATCTGATTTGAATACTGTATCACTTTCATCAGTGAAGGTCAGACTATCATTCTTAAAATCTGATTTAAACCATGTAATGTTGCAGTTGCTTGTCTGCTAGTACAAATGTTCACACCAAAGTTTGTTGAACTTACATTATGTGTAATCAGCATTTTGACCTTACATTGTGTTAATTTAATTAGGACTGGTGTGTAAATGCAATATCAAAAGTATATATATATATATATATATATAAAATCAAATTATACATCTGAATCTGACCACACCACAAGCAACCCTGCACCCTAAAACTGCTTTCAGGCACCAAATCACAACTGGGAGAGATGCACTGTAGTCCTCCTATAAAACAAAGTCAACCACGGCTAAACAGTCATAACAGCAAGTTTGTTTCATTTCCATTTATGCTTTTTGAGTAAAATTCATTATGCTCTGGTCACAGGAGTAAAAATTATAATGCAACACGGCTGGAGTTAGTGAACTGGACGGTTGTGACATGGTAAATCACAGCTGCCCACTGCCACTGCTTCACTTCCCTTACAGCAATGACTTCTGAAATAAATCTATGTGAACAGCAGCAGACCAGCAAACGCCTAGAGCAAGCATTGGAGAAAATCAAGAGTGTATAAATGTTGAGCCAGCTAAACAACAGAGCTGAGAGGAAACCACTTTTAATGCAAGATAATCAAATCAGACACCCTGAAAAACAACAGTTAGAGACAAAAGAGGGGTAGGGAACAACAGGAAAAAAGTTTTGAATAACATGTTAGTTCAACATAATGATAATGTATTTTTTTTATAATCTATGGACAGTGTTACCAATGGATAATAAAAAAGTTCTATGTTTTAATGAGTAAACATTTTTAACATTTAAACAGTTTTTAGTAAATATTGTCTAAAAATGTAAATGTAATTTGGGTGCACAAACTCTTAAAGAAAGGGATACTTCACCCAAAAATCATTGTTTGCTCACCTTCCAAACCTGTATAAGGGCCAAATGCGAGTAAAAATCGCCGCTGGCGAGTATACGAAACTCTGTCAGTCGCCAGAGGGCTGGTAACAATTTTTTGAATTCTAACAATGCAATGTTGTGACAACATGAACGTGAACAAACGTGAATGAGGCTCTGTACAGTTGACGGGTCATTACGAAAGCTTCAGCATTTCCAATGTAAATATTCAAGCGCTGGAACACGCAAAAGGGAAAGTTCAGCTCTCTTTCAAGACTTCCTGCTCTTGAATGGACAAATTCACTCAAAATTAAAAATGCCCATCTTGGCGAGTATCCTAGTAAACATAATCCGTCATCATGTCTTAAGTGAACGCAAACAAAAACGCATGATCTGTGCGTACATGCGGTCTTAAAGTGACAGCATCCTAATAATCCTGCTACTGCGTTTTTAATGTTTATCAAACAACGGACAAAGAAAAAAAAAAATCACTCACTGCTCTTGAACTTTAAAAAGCATATGAAGACTATGCAGTAATTTATTTGATTAGCCTAATTTATTACATTTCAGTACCTGAAAACAAGAAAACTATTAGACCTGTCTGTAGAGCACTGTTTATTTCATTTGTATCTTTGTTGTATGTTGTATTTATTTGTGCTATTTTATTTGCTTGTCTTTAAAAATATAGGCTATTAAATTTATATTAGTTAAAGCCACAATATGTAATTTTTCGCCGCTAGAGGTCGCTTATTCAAAACAAAGACGTAGCTTGATGACACCTTGATTTTGCAGAGCTTATATTATGCCACAGACGAGCGCTTACCCTTCTTCTGGCCATGCGTATGTGGGGTAACGCGGAGCAATTTTATCATAATAGATACATTTGAGTGTGAAGTTATATTATAATGTGTTCGAGACACTTGTTGCACACTGCAGTAAACTAGATTGATATTAGGCATGGTAAAACATGGTACTCGCAGTAAATCAAGAAAACAAGATTTAAACAATAAGACTAAATGTGTTGAGCTATAAAACAACGATTTGTTTTCTGTTGATAAATGTACCCAAACAGTTGCTCACCTGTCTAATAAAACACATAATATATTAAAGCGTCTTTGGTGTTTCCATAGTTTCTACAAAATAAAACGGAAATCGAGGGTAACGCGGGTATGATGTCATCGATGGGCGACGCACAGACCCTGTCTGTCAAGTCAACTTTATTTATATAGCGCTTTTTACAATGCCGATTGTTTCAAAGCAGCTTCACAGTGTTAAACAGGAAAATAATGCAACAGAATTTGATTCGGCTGTACAGCCACTCTGGAGAAAACTGGTCAGTCATCTAGCTCATTTCAATTGTCATATAGCGACAATACAGGCAGATCAGTAATTTAGTTGATATAGTTAATTTAGTTTAGTAATTAAATTTCTTTGGATATTTAGTTGAAAATTTAGTGTCCCCAACTGAGCAAGCCAAGCCAAAGGCGACAGTGGCAAGGAACCAAAACTCCATCAGGTGGCATAATGGAGAAAAATAAACCTTGGGTGAAACCAGGCTCTGTCTGTGTCCTGGTTAAAATTGCTTATTTCTCTGGATTCAAACATTCTTGGAAACATTTGGGATAATGTAAATACACAAGTCAACAAAATATATAACATTGTTCTAGTGGTTTTTGGATATTTTAATCCAAAAATCTAACATATTGTTCCTTTAAGCTAGTAGTTTTAGCTGTGGTATTAAAATTGGAATAGAGAATTGTGAAGTTTCACTAGAATCTAAAATTTCAGTATCATAACTGCCAGTTTTTGTGTTATGGCTGGTAAAAAATATTTGTGTCACCAGCCATTGGCAGGTGTGGCAACAAGCTAGTTTTAGGCCCTGTGTATAAGTGTCTTTGTTCTGCTGAACATAAAGGAAGATTTTGTGCAGATCTCGGTCCCCATTGACTACCATAGTATTTTTTTCCTACTATGGTAGTCAATGGGTCCCGAGACCTGTTTGGTTACCAACATTCTTCCAAATATCTCCCTCTGTGTTCAGCAGAACAAAGACATACAGGTTTGAACAACTTGAGGGTGAGTAAATGACAGAATTTTCATTTTTGAAAATTCTGAACTATCCCTTTAAAAATAATGAAAGGAGGTTTTCACAGTGATGTCATTTAAGAACCATTTTTGGGTTTCCTAGTTCTTAAAAAAAAAAAAAAATTGTGTTTAGAACACTTTAGTAATCTGAAGAACCTTTTTCCACTATAAAGAACCTTTTGTGCAATGGAAAGGTTCCATGGATGTTAAACGTTCTTCATGGAACCATCAATATCTATAAAGAACCTTTATTTTTTAAGAGTGTTTACTGCAAAGTGCAGACATGTATAGACAATTTCAGCATCAAGTGTTGAGATCAGACGCCTGGCACGACTGCAGTATCCCTGAGGTCCATTCAGAGACTCCGAGAACACAGTAATGGACTTTAGCAGTGCTGAAAGGCTTGACCTGACCACAGAACCACTGATCTATGAACAGGACACAGGAAGGCTCCAGCCATATACACTACATAACACGTGGCATGCAATGTCTGTTTTCAAACCTCTACAAAAATACACTATGAATTTCCAATGGCATACATATATCACAGGGTTACTACAATGTTACACAGTTCTATACTTCTATGCCGCTGAAATGTATAGAGTGTGACAATGGCCTATGTGCTATAACACAGCATCGCACTGCAGCAGTGCTGACAGGAACATGCGCTAGGATCATTGAACCGTTCAGCTTAAACTCACACAGCCAACTCTCAAGAATGGTAACAGAGTTTCCTGCTAATTCTGTACCTCATTGAGACGAGCACTACATCAACCTTACTGCTCGGAGCAGATAACAGCTTCTGGCAGGAGTGAGAGAACTCTGACCCACTTTGGCAGCAAAGCCATATGCTCATGAAGCAGAATAGGTTGAGGAGATATTTGACTGAGGCACATTTCATGAGTATGGTACACTAACGTGTCCTATTAATTTGTTTTAACATCAGTGGCACAAAAAAATAAGTTTTTAGTGAGAACTATGGAATCCTTGTTTCCACCACAGAATAAAAAAATAAAAAAGGTAATTTATTAGGGCTGCAACAAACAACTATTTTGATGATCTAATGATAATCAGAACGATTAATCGACTAATCGTTGATTATTTCACTGATTAATCAGTAGAGTTGAGTTATATCTACTCTACCTAGGGCTGGGCATTGACACAAATTTCACAATTTTACTACTATTCATTAGCTTATGATTTGATGCAGTCCGATTCAATATTGATTCATTTGGACATATCAGGTACATATTTTCTCAAAGGGGGAAAAAATCTCAACTAATACTGTAAACTATACAGGGAACCCAGTCAGCTGGTACATTAATATAATATTAAAGGTTCAAATTAATTGATTTGTAATTGCATATAATGCAGTTTTTATAACAATAACACTATAATACATTTTAATAAGAGTAAAAATATGAATATAACGTAATGTAATATAATTTTTCTAGCTAACTATCAAGTTTATGGCCAATTTTTGGTTTTATGGCTTCTGAGGTAAATGTAATACTGTTTACAAGCTGTTTACACAGAGATTACATGAAATATGACACATTTCAGTAAGTTGTACTGGTTCTTACAACATACCTTCTGATGTTCATTCATGTTTATTTTGTGCTAGTGGTAAAAAGAAAGAGATGGATAGGTTCACTTGATGCTTGAACTATACAGCGATCTGTCACAACACATTAAAGAGCCACAAAACCAAATTTATTGCTTGGATTTCATAGTAAAATTGACAGAATTTATTCTTTTTATGAAACTTTGTTTCATATCAAGTAATCTGCTCTATCTTGTCTGTTGGCACGTGTCAGTGTCCTCTTTGCTGTGTGATGTATTTTTCACTGCGTGTGGCTAGGGGTGTGAATTGTCACTGGTCTCAATTCAATTAGATTACGATTATCATGCGATTCGATTCGATTCGATATCACGATGCATCACAATTTTCAATATTACTGCACATGGCTAAATTTTTGTCAATGAATACAAGCAGTGAGATATATGAACTCCCTTTTTATTTTATCTGCTCCAAGAAAGTACACTTCCTGAATGTAGCAAACATCAAACACAAATTAAGTCTGAACACAGCAGACGACAGGAGCATTTAGAACTAATAAACACTAGTAAATAATACTGAAAGCGCATGAAACTGTCAAGTAGTGTACTTGACGCTCACACACACACATGCAGCCTTGCACACGCAAGCAGTGTCGCACACACACACACTCACACGCTGTAAATGTTAAAATAGTGGGTGCATTTTTTATTACGTATTACGTTACCCAACGTATGTGATGAATGACGGCTGGGAAACCTCTGTAGGCTATAATCGATTATAGTCTTTTACTGCATCGATTAATTTTAACACCCCTACGTGTGGTGTGACAACAAGGTCAATTGCGTGAGTCTGAATGTGAAAGTTGGCATATGGCGGCATTTTTATTTTTTTTTGTAGTTATGTTAAACTTTCCCACACTCTACTGTTTTGTCTCCTTTGCGCTGTGTTGTCTTCTAATGGATTTCATCCAGGAGGGCTGCATTACAGTATTGCTCTACAGCGCCCCACTGGTCAAACTGTGTTATTGCAGTCCCTTATTGTCGATGATGTGGACTAATCATTTCATTCGGACTTTTTTTCCCTCACAATTGCGAGTTTGTATCTCACAATTTTGAGAAAAAAACCCAGAATTGCAAGAAATAAATTCAGAATTGTGAGGTATAAATTTGAAATTGCAATAAAACGTCAGAATTGTCAGAAATTTACCTTTTTTTATCCAGTGGCATAACAAGCTTTCATAGATATGTCTGATAAGGTATTAACTAGAATAAAATTAGCCTTGCATAAAATGTAGCAAGTTTTTAAACACAACAAATGTCTGTATCCTTCCTTCAGCTGGTGATTTAGGCATGTTCTACTTTAGAGGTTTTGACCTTCTGTGCCACATTTTGCATTATACATTTTCCTCCATTACAAAAAAGAACATTCCTTATAATAACACTCACAAAATAATATGTCAGGGAGACATAACAGTAAATAATTGCATCTAATTTTCTCACATTTATCATTTATTGTTGACTGTTAAATCTTCAACACTTTTATGCAAGTTATTATAAGATTTTTATTTTTATTTTTAACAAATATTATTCTTTGATTTCTGGGAAATATAAGTTTATCAATAACAACAAACCAACATTAGGTCCCAAACTAATCTACAGCTTTATTTGGGATAGGCTTGAAATCCCTGTTACTTGTTCTGGTGTACATTTTGTCATGGTTTGATGTTTATGAATATGAAATGAATAATCATTCAAAATTTAAACTTTATTTAGACATGTCCCAAATTTTGATAACGGGGAATGAATAGAAAATGAATAGAAAATTAAACAGATCATAGAGTATTTAGTTTGACCTCCTGAGGTCAATCAACATTTTCTGAACACTTCCTTTCACTGATCATTCATTGACCCATTGTGTACCCTATTCATAGAAAGACGTGCACTGAAATTACCTGGAATCTCTAAAAGCTGCCCTCAAAATCAAACGGTATTATGGTTATTGCATGAACGAGAACTTCATTTAGCAATAATACTGTTAACATCTTCCCCAGAGTGGGGAACAATCATCATACAAAATCAAAATCAGTGAAATAAAAAATGAAAGACCCACAAAATTAAAGAATATTTACATATGGAAATATCAGCGTGGCACACTGTGCGAAATCATACCGACAAAAATAATAGTGTTGACAAAACCATCAGACGATTGTTGACGTAAAACATGTACTGTGTGTACAAGAAACACGTTTTTCTGCTGTAAAGGAAACCTGGTTCCTTTCATTAAATAAAAGCTTGTGAATGGAAAACTCACACCATATTTATACTTGAGGGCTTTTACTAAATATTCATCTTTTAATCTTTCGACTAAAAAGCAAGAAAAAAGGAAAAAAATGGGAAAAAATAAACATACCATTTGATAATGCCTGCTGAAGCTCTGTGTCTGATATTGCCCCGCTCCTGTCTTTATCTACCCTGGAGGAAACAGAAACATTTTTGATCATTTGCTAGCCAAAATAATGTAATTCATGTAAAAAAAATAAAAAATAAACTTTTTATAGTGAATAGCTGAAATACAATTCTAGAGTTCTAGAACTGTAATGGGACAAACAGGAAACAATCTCAGGATGTGGACCTGGTTAAATGAAACTGAAAGTAAAAGCTTATGTGGAGAACGATTCAGAAACTACATGTTTCAAATATAAAATAATACTTTCTTTTCCTTTGGGTTTACATATGGCACATTTAAGAAAAAAGTGTCTTGGGGAAGCCAGTTGATTTGATCTATCATTTGCTCACATATTCATTCACTGATGTTGTAAAGGTGCGGCTCCATGCTGATATTTTTATGATTCATTTCAGTCAAGGCATGTCAGCAATGACTTTAAAGAAGGGGAAACTTTGTCTCACGCAGAGCGGGTTGACTATTTCTGCTGTTGGGAGTGTCTTTTCCATTACACGCATGCCATAAATCGTGAAAAGGACACGTTTCCATTAAGCCTTCTGAGCTGAATTTAAGGGATTGTTGTTCCATGTGGAAATTAGATGTATTATTTTGGTCTGTTTTGTAATAAAGAGATTACAGTTAAAAAGGATTGGGTTTTACAAAATCCTGTGCTACACCAAGCAATATGTCTTAGCACACCAACAAAACCCCAGTATTTCTAGGCAGCTGAGGAAGAAAAAAACATAGAAAAACAGAAGTGAAGGGCTAGAGAGAGGCCTCCTCAATAATTCGTACAGCTAAAACCTTGAAAGAGAGTTTAGTCTGGGCCATAACCACAGTAAACTGTGAAAGGAATGTCTTGTTGGCTTGTTTATCCAACAAGACCCTGCCCAACCAGGCAATATTTGAACTCGTGACTCTTATTCACACAAGGAATTCAGAAACAACTGTCAACTTCAGTCACTCTTTATGTACTAGTGAATTCTGGTAAGAAGAGGTTTTAAGAATCATTCGACTTCATTTACTAGCTGGACTGAGTAAACGAGAATTTCCATTCAAGGAAAGTATGAACAGGAACATCTGGATCATTGCTTGCTTTTACCTAAATGGAAAGTGGAAAAAGCACAAATGTCTACAGCTTGTGAGTGAGTGGCTTTGGTTTTCCCAGTGTTTCAGTAAGCTGTCCAACTGAGATTTTTCTACTCACTTCCCAATCACATCACAGAGACCATCCTCACTAGAAGTCCAGAGGCTTTTAAACTGGGGTCCAGGGACTCCCAGGGAGCAACAAATGGAATAGGGGGTTTAGAGTAGATCTAAAATAAATTAATAAATAATAAACTAAATAAGATTCAATTCTTATGTATAATGCATTATAAAGGTATTTATAATGTACGTTATAATACATTATATCCTTTTATAAATAATTGTAACCAAAGTTAAAATGCAGTTTAATATTTGCAGATTCTGAAATTGGCTGTTTGTCATGTGTTTTAATGCATTATATTTCGTTCTATGTGTTCAATGAATAGAGAAGTATTATAACGGGTTACAATTATTCATGAAAACATACAGTGCATTATAAGGTGCACTACAAGGCACAACTGCAGCATTAAAAATATGTTTATAATGCATTATACATAAGGGGCTTTAAATAAAGTGTTACCATTTAATTGTGTTTGATCATATTTGACCCAAACATGGGTTGAAACAACCCATTTTTACGTATTTTCCCTCACACGAGGATTATAACAATTAAGGGTGTGTGGCTTCTAAAAGATTGAAAACTCGTGCAACCACATACACAACCAGGTCATATACACCAAAGGCAATCATAATCCAACCATAATATGACACAATTCACCTTGCAGCTCAATATTGTCATGGAAACTCTTAAGTAATGCACACACTGACAGATGACTCATATGTAACGTACAGATAAACACTGGTGACTCACTAACCTTTAGACATTCCCGAGTCACATGATCAAGGAACAATTCTTTTATTTTCATTTGATATTGAGGATATTAGTGCAACATGAATGTTGCTAGGTTACGTTGACTGAGTTGCGTCTGTTTCAGCATTTGGACGGCAGGGTATGCTCTAAAGGAGTGTTTATACGCGTTCTTGAGTTCAAAACGAAAGTTTAAGTACTTTTAAGTAGACAAGGCATCTCGAAATCGCAACGGTTGACAACATAGAGACTCAGTATGTACATAAACCACTGATCTATATAAATGATAGAGATCAGTGGCATAAACCAAAAATAAAAAATAGCGCGACTAGAACGAAAGAAGAACGCGTCCCGTGTGAACGGCCCTTAAGACTCAATCCTCTGCAGTGTTACATAATTCATTACTATAGAGACGAGCAACTTTGTTAAACCAAAACAACTCACTCTCCGCTCATTTATATGTGTGTGTGTGCGTGCGTGCGTATATATATATATATATATATATATATATATATATATATATATATATATATATATATATATATATATATGCACACGCACGCACACACATATATATATATATATATAAATACATACATATAAAAATGCGATCTTGTGGTATTCGAAACCTATCCGTTTTCGACTTATTCTCGGTTGTAATAGAAACTGTAACTAGAAATAGTAACTGTGTTGAATGGCTTAATAATGAAAGTCAGACGGGAAGAGTCTGTTATCCGCTGAAAAGCAATCGAAATGCGGCGGAAGTAACTACAAAATATTACAGACATTTGTTTTTGCGAGCTATACAACCCTCTACCAAAGTTGCCCAGTGCATTTCGTATCTTCTTGTAACGTTACGTGACTTGCAAGAACATGCTCTTTCCTGCTGCGCTTGTCAAAACGACAGGCGTTCAAATGCGGAATCGGTGGACGTGTTTTCACTCACCTCTGAAATATATTCCATAAAAAGCTCTGGTCCGGCGGCGCGCTGTTATATTGAGGTGGTCTATACTGGTTATGGTAGGCCATTTCCACGGCTTGCCCCGCTAAAACGATCAAATGTGCTCTATGAGCAGCTAGATTGAACTTGCTTAAATCTGACTATAAAAAAATTCTTCACGCAGAGGCGTGGCGTGAAACTCCCCACTTCCCATTAAAAATTAGCGGACGTCACATGGGAACGCCCCCTTTCGAATTCTGCCGGGGCTTTCTGCTGTTTTGATTGGATCGTCACATGTCAGCGCGGAATGTTTGCGCTAAATGGGCGGGACAAACAGTCTGACTAATGGAAATTGTGAACTGTTCCTAAATGAGAAATTTCTGTTTGCTTCAGACTGACAGATTTCGACAGGATAAATTTATTTTTCCACAAAATCCAGGGGTATTCAAGGCCAAAGTGATAAATGTGTTATAGTATGTAGGGTAGCATAATTTATTAGACAAGCTTACAGTGAATAATATGTCACATAAATAAATAATTTGTCATTGTTGTCACCTTTGTTAAACTATACGTTTAGAAAATGTAAAACAATTTTTTTTATCAAGAGTGCGATGCTATATTGCAAAAACAATAAATAAGCAAATAAATAAATACATATGCAAATAAATAAATAAATCCACAAATTTATCTCTTCGCACATTTAATTATCTATATATTAATTTATGCAGGAATTTGGATTTATTTATGTGTTTATTTCCACATGTATTTATATTATATATTTATTATTATTATTTATTTATTATTTATTATTTATTTATATATTATTATATATTTATTTATTTATGTATTTGCATATTTATTTATTTATTTATTGTTTTTGCAGGTTTCGTCCTCCAAAATGTCATTACATAAATATTAAAAATCATTAAAATTATTAACAGTCCCTCAGACCATCGGATGTGTGTCAAAACCTAGTGAGCTGCCTACCCAGACAACATTTTGAGCCTCGAACAGCGCCTCACGATGCTTTGAGCCGCAGCCTTCGTTGCGTCTGTCAATCAATCCTCACAGAACTAACGTTAACTGAAGAAAACAAAAACACTACTGTCTGTATAGATTTAGCGCGTATCTGAGGAAATTCACATTATCTCTGCGTGTTTTGGCAGAAGTAAAGTGTGTGGCCAAAGGTTATCAAATTAGATTTTAAATTAGATATCGATTGTGTTCAGATTTGTGAACAACTGAACTCTGAGGTAAAATGTTTTATTATCCAAACGTGCTTCAGCGTCACACTGGCTGCTTCTCTACTATCTGGTATGTACTTCATTATAAACACGATTACGAATTTAATAAATAATAATAACAAGAACAATATTAATTTATTGGCCACTTGTTTGAAAAGGTGAGGTAACGCTTAGAAACCGTTTAGAAGTTTTTTAGAAACTCGCTTACTTCACAAAATAAGCAGTCAAACTTAACTATACAATATGTTTAATATGTTTATTAAGTTAAAATAAACTTAATAAAATATGTACAGTTGAACCTACATTTAGACAGAGACACTATAATTTGAGTCAAAAGAACGTTTAAGAACAATGGAATTATGTCAAAACGCTGAATTAAGTTTTGTTTGTTTAAATGTGGTTGTTTGTTTGTTTGCTTTGTTTTCAGGCTGGCAGCCACTAAAGGCATCAGGATTTCCAGAAGGGAGTACCTCAAGGTCAATGTCATGCGAACTTGGTTAGAGAAATTTTTGTTTCTCCTTCAGAATATCAACATATTAATGTGGCTGATAATGTATGATACTCTTTCTTTTAGGTTATTTTGTCATAGTTTTAAAATGTTAATCAGTAAGTTGTGTTTGTGTATATGTAATAGTGAGGACATTGTGGATTACGTGATGGTCCAGGTTCCTCCAGTCCATCCCAGTCTTCCCCGGCCCCGTTTCTCTCTTTACCTGTCCTCTCAGCTTCAGTATGGCGTAGTCATCGTCTACCATCGCCAGTGTGCTCTTCTACTGGGTGAGATATCATCATGACTGTAGAAGCATTGACTACTACTGTAGATTGTACTGTTTTGCTTAAAGGGATAGTTCACCAAAAAATTTAAATTATACCATGATTTACTCACCCTCAAGCCATCCTAGGTGTATATGACATTCTTCTTTAAGAAGAATACAATCAGAGTTAAAAAATGTCCTGGTTCTTCCAAGCATTATAATGGCTGTGAATGGCAGCCCAATATTTGAAGCCTAAAAACGGCTCCGGGGGGTTAATAAAGGCCTTCTGAAGTGAATCGATGGGTTTTTGTAAGAAAAATATATTAGATATTAGACACAATATCACAGCAGAACCATAGTGCATCTCACAGCAACACTCAACCGTGTTTCATTACTGAATGATTCAGCATTTTGAACGAATTGGTTGAGTCAAAGATTCAATGACTCATTCATAAACAACTGCCTCATTCTTGAATGAATCAGCCATTTGAATGAATCGTTTGAATGAATGACTCAATGACTCATTCATTAAGACAGTCAATTGCCATCTAAATATCACAAATGTGCAGATTTAAATGTCAAAGCTGATAGAACACTGATGAGAATATTGCTTCGGAATAAATTATATTTACACCACAAAAAATCACAAACATTTTTCTGGACAAGTGAATGACCGATTTACTTGTGAGAAGTACAAACACATGACAAGGCTTAAGGCTCGTAAAACTATTACAGTAAAACTATTAAAAGTGTACTTCAGCCAGTTAAGGAACATATTCATGAAAGTGTAAAATCTATAAGTACACTTAAGTGGCCTTTTTTTTTCTTTTTTTTCATTTTTAAAAAAATATACTTTTAAGATTTGAAGTACACTACAAGTGCACATTCAATACAATTAAGCACACTCTTCATTTTCACAGAGAGTGTGCAATACAGGACCAACAAAACAATGCAAACATACATGCAAGTACATGCTTGATGAACACTTGTGTTCTTAGCTGGTCCAAATGAATCTTCACATGACCATATGAGGGAAGCCCATACATTGTCCAACATTATCTTGTATTGATCAACTGCTTATCTCAGAGAAACCTGTTATTTCTCAGCAGAATATAGATTTGGCTGCTTCAGTTATTAAAATTTAAAACAGCTGCCAACACTCTTTGCATTTAGGAACAGATTAATGCTGGTGTGAAGTCTTCTGTCTGTAGTCTAACTATAAAACATATTGTCATGTATTGAGTGCGTTTAGAGATTAGCATGGAACCGATAGGCAAGGGAACAATTCAAGTAAGCTGAGATAGAAAGCATTCATCAAAATGACACAGAGATTTCAGAGAACAGCAGACGTATGTACTACGTATGTAAAAATGTGCAAACAGATGTACCTGCTTATATGGAAGTGTCTCAAGGTGGACAACCTGAACAAACAGCTTCATCTATGGAGGTATTTAATTTATGAGCAGGAGAAAATTAAACAGAATTCATTTGAATATCAAATGACCTTTCCACTATGTAGACAAACTTCAGCTTCCTTACCAGTCCAAACCCAAGTCATTTATAAAAACTAAGCAGCAAACACAGGCTAGAAATCATCGGGGTTGTGATATCCAAACAAGCACATTTACAAATCAACGCCTATTTAATATTCAGTTAAGTGTCCCACCCTTATAAACCTAGGTTACCTAATCATTACAGAGGACATCTAGATACAGTTTAAAAGTCTTAAAGTTACAATAGCAAACACAATTTATTTGTGTTTGTTGTTAATTTATTTTTATTTTTAATTTTTTTTTGTCAAGAATCAGAGAGTAAATGGTTATTTAAAATTAAATAGCAACAAAATTAAAAACAAAATTAAATGTTGTGCAAGAAACCTTGACATACATTATACACTATATTGCCAAAAGTTTTGGGACACCTGCCTTTACATGCACATGAACTTTAATGACATCCCATTCTTAATCCGTAGGGTTTAATATGGAGTTGGCCCACCCTTTGTAGCTATAACAGCTTCAACTCTTCTGGGAAGGCTTTCCACAAGGTTGAGTATGGGAATTTTTGACCATGCTTCTAGAAGCGCATTTGTGAGGTCAGGCACTGATGTTGGACGAGAAGGCCTGACTCACAGTCTCCGCTCTAATTCATCCCAAAGGTGTTCTATCGGGTTAAGGTCAGGACTCTGTGCAGGCCAGTCAAGTTCCTCCACACGCTTTGTGCACTGGTGCGCAGTCATGTTGGAACAGGAAGGGGCCATCCCCAAACTATTCCCACAAAGTTGGGAGCATGAAATTGTCCAAAACGTCTTGGTATGCTGAAGCATTAAGAGTTCCTTTCACTGGAACTAAGGGGCCAAGCCCAACCCCTATACAAAAACCCTCCACCAAACTTTACACTTAGCACAATGCAGTCAGGCAAGTACCGTTCTCCTGGCAACTGCCAAACCCAGACTCGTCCATCGGATTGCCAGGCAGAGAAGCATGATTCGCCCCTTCAGAGAACACGTCTCCACTGCTCTAGAGTCCAGTGGCGGCGTGCTGTACACCACTGCATCCAACGCTTTGCATTGCACTTGGTGATGTAATGCTTGGATGCAGCTGCTCGGCCATGGAAATCCATTCCATGAAGCTCTCTACGCACTGTTCTTGAGCTAATCTGAAGGCCATTTGAAGTTTGGAGGTCTGAAGCTATTGACTCTGCAGAAAGTTGGCAACATCTGCGCTGACCCCGCTCTGTGATTTTACGTGGCCTACCACTTCATGGCTGAGTTGCTGTTGTTCCCAATTGCTTCCACTAACATTATAATACCACTAACTGTTGATTGTGGAATATTTAGTAGTAAGGAAATTTCACGAATGGACTTATTGCACAGGTGGCAACCTATCACAGTACCACTCTTGAATTCACTGAGCTCCTGAGAGCGAGCCATTCTTTTACAAATGTTTGTAGAAGCAGTTTGCATGCCTAGGTGCTTGATTTTATACACCTGTGGCCATGGATGTGATTGAAACACCTGGATTCAATAATTTAGAGGGGTGTCCCAATACTTTTGGCAATATAGTGTAGCTAGACATTTAAATTAAAACATTAAATGCCACAAAGTGGACAATATAGTGAATTTCTTTTCCAACAAATGAATGCAGGCATAGTATTCCATTACATTGTCCACAAATGTGTTTTTATTATATTGAAATTGAGTGAATTGTTTTCTGTTTGATTTCCCCACAGAGGAGGTCCAGCAGACCATCGAGCGCTTGCTTCGCTCAAAGAGACACTTGAACATTGACATGCCAGACAATGATAGGTCAGATTCAGGGTTGCCATTGTCATGTTGTGTCACTAATGTAATTCATTCTGACACAGACGTTCATATTGTCCTTTATACACCCGTGACAGCTGTTTATATCACTACTGTTGCTGTTCTGGGATTGTGTTTCCTTCTAGGTTGGTGCTGAATGTCCTTGACTCTCTGTTCCAGCTAGAGGAGGCAGAATGGGCACTGGAACCATTTTTTGGAGTGATGGGGGTTGATTGTGAGCTGCCTAGTCCTTACTTGCCATCTCAGGTGATGAACTGAAGCATGTACATACGGTTTGCATGAATTATGCATTGGAGCCATATCTAGAGACCAGAATATCACAGAGACTTGCATCCACTAGCAACATGCAAAAAAACCTCCCTTCCAACCTCAATACCATTGATCTAATACTTTAGATCATAAAAGTAAATTTAACACTAACACATCACTCATCTCAACCTTTTCTAAGCAGTTCAGCCATGAATTTATTGTTTATTGTCACAGCAATTTATGGAGGCCTCACCTTCTCTGGTGGTCAGAAAGGAAATTACATTACCTAAAGGTGAGATTTTAAAATATCGCAAGAACTGATGTGGGTCAAAGAGTTGATCTTAATTGTTTTCACCTAATCTGTCCCTCTCTTTCCTTTTTAAGACCTCAATGCTTCTCCTGAATCAATCACCATCAAAGATGCAGAGCCGGTGCCTGTGCTCACAGCGGAGGTGATTTTCACTCTACATGCAACTCACTCCTCCATACTGGCAATGGAAAACACAGAGATCTATATTTGAGTCTGTCCACAGCCTTTGCTCACACCAAACGCATGACGGCACTTCTGAACCATTTGCCCCCACAAAATTCATACAGCTCTTTGTGAAGTTTTAGATGAAAACAGATCATCTACCCACATGAAGCTTAGTCACAAACAACACCAGATGATATTATTCATTCCTTTTTATCTGTGTTATTGTACCACACACTTCATATGCTGTATACCATAATACCATATAATCTCATGTTTCTGATCATATTCCAGTTTGGTGGGGCAGAGTTACCTGAAGCCACGGCTCATGAGATTGACATGCTCATGGAACAGCAAGATCAGTTCCATCTTGGTGGTGAGATCGATAGATAAATGGATGGACTGATAGATTGACACATATAAATATTGACCACATTGATCAAATTTTTTTTCTTCATTTTACAATATATATATAGAGATATTCACATATGTATATCTGTAAAAAAAAAATATATATATATATATATATATATACACCGATCAGACATAACATTATGACCACTGACAGGTGAAGTGAATAACACTGATTATCTCTTTATCAAAGCACCTGTTAGTAGGTTGGATACATTAGGCAGCAAGTCTACATTTTGTCCTCAAAGTTGATGTGTAAGAAGCTCTTGTGGGGTGTTCCCCGTCTGCAGTGGTCAGTATCTATCAAAAGTGGTCCAAGGAAGGAACAGTGGTGAACCGATGACAGAGTCATGGGTCACGTACCACCTACCTAAGCATTGTTGCAGACCATGTACACCCTTTCATGGAAACGGTATTCCCTGGTGGCTGTGGCCTCTTTCATCAGGATAATGCGCCCTGCCATAAAGCAAAAATGGTTCAGGAATGGTTTGTGGAGCACAACGAGTTTGAGGTGTTGACTTGGCCTCCAAATTCCCCAGATCTCAATCCAATCGAGCATCTGTGGGATGTGCTGAAGAAACAAGTCCGATCCATGGAGGCCCCACCTCGCAACTTACAGGACCTAAAGGATCTGCTGCTAACATCTTGGTGCCAGATACCACAGCACACCTTCAGGGGTCTACTGGAGTCCATGCCTCGATGGGCAGGGCTGTTTTGGCAGCAAAAGAGGGACCAACACAATATTAGGAAGGTGGTCATAATGTTATACCTGATCGGTGTATTTGAAAATATATTACCAATATACATTTCAACATATACTTACATAACGTTTTAGTTATTTCTTATATATTTTTAATCTAAATAAATGTACAGTGTATAGACCAAAATATGGTCTTACCATAGTTTCTTAACCCAAAATATAGTATTTTCATTACTCCAGTTGTGCTGCTTAATTTTTTGGTGGAAATTTACTTTTGATCAATTTAATGCATCCTTGCTGAATAAAAGTAATAATTTCTTTAAAAAAATCCTGACCCCAAACTTTTGAATGGTAGTGTATTAGAAATATATTGGTTTTGCAGATTTCCCCCAAAACTCAGCACAGATAAGATACTGTCTGGGCCCATTCCTAACCTGATTACTTAGTTGACTGTAATTGTCAGCCACAAACACGTTTTTAATAAACATATGAGTCTAAAAGTCATGTTTTCCTCTATGCTCCCTCAGATGAGGAAGATAAGGAGAGAGAGAGGGCGACTGAAGGGGAGAAATCAGGATATATGGATCCTGCTATGGTCTCTATAGAACAGTAAGTAACATAATAATGAAATGAGGGACATAAAGATGATTTTAAAGAAAAAATTATGTTTTGTTAAAGCTTTTGGAGCAAGGGCGCCGCCATCTTGCAATACCACAGAATGTGACTTCACGGAGGTGGTTTGCTCCGTTGGCCAGTGAACTAATATAAGCATTTCTTTACTTTTTTAACACGCACGTGTTTTGAAATGGAGGAAGATGAACTTGAAAGGACTGCTGAGCCCATAATAAGTCAAATTGCTTATGCATTTTTGCCGATATGGCAAGGGGACCGAGCAGTACTACGGCTACGTGTGGATAGGGTTGCCACCCGTCTCGTGAAATACGGAATCGTCCCGTATTTACAGGCAAAATGACCCGCATTTTACATAGGTCCAGACATAGTTCAATAAACACATAAGGATTTTGCAGTGTGGAGAATACTAATAGCAAATATAAAGAAATCAATTTCACAGTAAGTAGTACAGAAGCTCATTTGCGCATGATTGCGTTTTAGCGACGGAGTCTCGAGAACATGCGCTGGTTTTTTAAAAACATGTCGAGCTCGCGTCCACCGTTTGAACACGAGGATCTCCAGATATAGGGCTGAATAGAAAAAAAAGGTATCAATGGGTCTGTCCAGTAACTCATGATGAACCTCAGGCGAACTGCACACTTTGCAGAAGCATTTCAGTTGCTCAGACTGTCTGACTTAAAGCAGCATGCGGTGACAGACACATCCGTGCTTCTAGAGGTATAGGCCTTTTGTTTTTTTTAATGGATAATATATTAATATAATATTCCATACATTATCAGAGGTTGGCAGACAGAATTATTATATTTTTTAGACATTAGACAGGTTAATTAATAGATTATAGCCTAATTAATGTTATTATTCATTTATCATTTAGCTAGGCTATATTAATCATACATAATAAATAATCATGTCATATAAAGTTTATGGCATTTTTAAAAATATATTTAGATAAAAATGGGACAAATAATTACATAATAATATAATCATAATTTAATTACACAAGTAAATTATTAAAAAATTTAACATTTTTTATTTTCAGAATTGTCAAAAAAAGTGACTGCTGGTTCAGAATGATTGCTTAAAGGGACAGTTCACCCAAAAATGAAAAATCTGTGATAATAATTTACCCTCAAGTTGTTCCAAATCTGTGTAAATTTCTTTGTTATGTTGAACACATAGGAAGATACATTCCTACTATGGAAGTCAATGGAGCCTGGCAGCCTGGTTACAAACTTTCTTCAAAATATCTTCTTTTGTGTTGAGCAGAACAAAGAAACTCATACAGGTTTGGAACATCATGAGGGTGAGTAAATGATGACAGAATTTTCATTTTTGGGTGAACTATCCCTTTAAAGTGCATCAAATAGGCTACTATAATAATAATAATAATTAATAATAATAATATAATAATTTGTTACATTTATATAGCACTTTTCTAGGCACTCAAAGCGTTTTACATAGAAGGGGGGAATCTCCGTATCCACCACCAATGTGCATTGTCCACCTGGATGATGTGACAGCAGCCATATTGCGCCTGAAAGCCCACCACACACCAGCTGATTGGTGGAGAGGAGACAGTGATGAAGCCAATCAGTATATGGGGATGATTAGGAGGCCATGGTGGACAGGGGCCAATGGGCAAATTTGGCCAGGATGCCGGGGTTACACTCCTACCACAGAGAGTCAGGACCTCAGTTTAACGTCTCATCGGTGCTTGTTACAGTACAGTGTCCCCATCACTATACTAGGGTGTTAAGACCCACACAGACCACAGGGTGAGCACCCCCTGCTGGCCTCACTAACACCTCTTCCAGCAGCTACCTAGTTTTCCCAGTTTGTCTCCCATCCAGATACTGACCAGGCTCAGCCCTGCTTAGCTTCAGTGGGAAACCAGTCTTGGGCTACAGGGTGATATGGCTGCTGGCGAAAGAGTACTAAAGAGCACTAAAGAGTTCTTTGGAAATACATAAAATATAAAATGTAAAATAATATAAAATGTGTTCTGTTGCAAGTTCACATATTTGATCTCATGTTTTCTTATGGTTTATTGTTGAGCTGTCAATAATTTGGGGGGTGGAGCCTAGGGGCCTGTGTAGACCTTAATCCGCCCCTGCGCTGCGCCCTAAATGACTTTAAGTCCAATCTTTTCAGGCTGAAGAACATTTCCAAAAATCTGATTTAAACCACATGTGAATGTGATTTCCATTGTGCTCAAAAAATATATTTACATGTGTTTCATGTTTTTCTTTCACCAAAAATCAGTTTGTCTGAACAAAGCTTTTAGGTTTTTTTCTGTGTAGTTCATAAATCTGACATGAGGGACAAAAAAGAGCGGTCAGACAGACTCTTGGTTTGATTGAGACCCAACAAAACATCAGTTAAGACAGATAATTACAGTTGTTGGGCCAAATGTCCTTGACTCTAGATAAAAAAATAAAGAGTCCCTTGACTGCACAGTTTAATGGAGCCCATAATGTTTGCCTGAACTGGCCGCTAGTGTTGAATGTGGTTCTCGTCATTTTGAATCTCATCACTGAATGCATGTTTGCAGACTGAAGAACAGTGAGTGCATCGTGGATGAGAGCAATGGCCGTCCTACCGAGGTCACCTTAAATAGGGTCGCTCTGGAGATGACCCCTCCCCCCATCACCATGCCACCAACCACAGAGGCCAGTGAGCGAGACGTCGAGATGGAGCGCTCCAGTGAGGTTTGTGTGTGTAGCCATGTCCACATTACCTTGCCCATTATGCTCTAGCATTACATAATCCATATGTGTTCTGAAGCGTGAATGCCTTTGTAGCAAAGGCAGTTACACTGGCCTGAGTCCACAACAATGTGTTTAAAAACCTCACTCTTTCATTTTTCCTCTGTGTTTGTCCCTCTTTCTCAGGCACAGCAATCTGTGCCTCCAAAGAGGCGAGGTCGCAAACGGCAACTGATCTTCGCCGACCAAAACACACAGATTACCCAGGATGCAATGCGACAACAAATCAACAACCCTCTGATTGAAACCCAATCTCTGGTGGGAGCTCAGTGATAGATAATCTAATCAGTAGTGCTAGAAATCTGTAGGCACCTCATGATTTAATTTGATGTCGTTTGAGGGAGCCGTGGTATAATTACATAAACGATTCTTGATGCATCTCAATTTTTCAGTAACAGCATAAGGGTGCAAATCTTTAAAGAGTTAAAATGGCTCTCTGGCTTCCTTATAAAAGCCATAATAAAACATGCTCTAACTGCCAATAGAAATTACATTTTGGCAACTTTTGATAATATTTTATAAAATTATTTGAAAACAGTATAAAGTATCTATTTTAATGGCTGTGGTTTGACTCTATTAAACTTTAACGAAATATAGTTCAATAATAATATAAAATAACAAATATAAAACAAATATTTATGTTTTCCTAACTCTAAATTTTAATAAAGTAAATTATTTAATAAATGCATTTTTTTTTTTAAATAATGATTTTAAAATATTTTAATATCTTTATTTAATTATTTTAATACACTACCCTTCAAAAGTTTGAAATTGGTCAGATTTAAAAAATAAAAACAGTTTCTGAAAGTCCTAAGCTCACCAATGCTGCATTAATTTGAACAAAAATACACTGAACACAGTAATATTGTGAAATACTATTATAACTGTTTTCTATTTTAATATATTTCAAAATGTAATTTATTTCTGTGATGGAAAGCTGAATTTTCAGCATCATTACGCCAGTCTTCAGTATCACATGATCCTTCAGAAATCATTCTAATATTCTGATTTCTCATTATGATCCATGTTGAAAACAGTTGTGCTGCTTAATATTTGTAATACATCCTTGCTGAATAAAACTATTAATTAAATTTTTTTTTAATCTTACTGGAACCTATAGTGAATGTAATTCAAATTTTTATGTAATTTCAAAATTTTTTAATTTAAATACATATTTTGAAAATAATTGCAATGCATCAATGTTTGCAATGCATCTACTTTGGTGTTGAATCAATTTTTTTTCCCCAACCCTGTCAATCAGAAATTATTTGCTTATGTGATTCTCTTTCTGTCCATCTGTCTATATCTTTCTTTCTCTTTTTTCCTTAGCCTGATGTACTCCTAAGTATTCCTGCCTCTCGGAAGGCATCGGCAGCAGTTCTGCTCAGCACACCGTGTAACAGTACGTTGTAACACACAGTGGCCCGGCACCTCTCATAAATTATATGCTTGCTCATATATAAACTTGTTTTAATATCATTGTGCATAAAGTCAGCTACAGCTCTAGAAAACACATTTTTTTATTCCAACACTTATACAGCACAAATATTTATCAACTAAACAGGAAAACTACTGCATCAGCTCCTTTAACTCACACTGAACAGATCTTAATAGATCTTAATAATGAAACCATTGGACCATCAAAAGGCTCAGTAGTTTTATCAAGAGTCACCCTGAAGGCCCACTCACATCAAGGACGATAACTATAGCGATAAAGATATGGTTCTAAAAATCAGAGTCCTCACCAAAACTGTACTAATAACGGCACAGAGAAACAAAATAGTTTTTTTTCCAGCTGATGAACAATAAAGCCAATCAGAATACATCCTGCTTTAAAGAGCTCAATCATTTAAAACGGTATGCGACATAACCGCAGCGCATGCTTAGAATAAACAGCGATATTGTGCGTTGGTGTGGACACTAATATAGTTATCGAACAGGTCTTTAGCCTAACACACTCCACTGTTATAACGATTGACATGCCTCCGGTCCTTGCATTGCAGTGCTCATCCACCCTGACCTCCAGAAGCTATGGAAATCCAGCAGTGTTTCTTCCACCCTCCCCCGTCCCTCCAGGAAACGGCAGGCGCAGGAAGAGGGTGGGCTGTTGGAGATGGAGACAGAAAGAGCAATGGAGAGGAGTCGGGAGTCTAGCAGAGAGGTGAAGAAGTCTTAGGTTGCTTATCTGGTCTTGTCAGAGTCAGAGACTTGATTTATTAAACTTCGTTCAAGTTTATTATGATGCACACAGTCGCACACATTTTATAAGCATGCACACTATTGATGTTTAAAAGGTTAGTTTGAAAATCTAAACATTTTGAGTTTGTCTTCTTTCGAACACTTCCAGAGGTAGTCAGAAACGCATTTGACCGGATTGCTTTCGTAGTGTAAACGCTCATGTGGTCGAATGTGTGCGAACTGCCACAAAAGACCATCTACTCTCCGCCTACTGACCTAATGCGTAAACATTATGGGAAGCACGCTAGCCAGACAGGATTTAAACATTGTCGCCTAAATAGCCAAGTTTGATTTGAAGACGAAAATGTACCAAGCACAATATTCTCTCATCATTCCTGATTCTAATACACACTCACAGCGTTCAGTGTGGTTTTGCGGCTATCAGAGCAGAAAACAGGGTAAACGGTAATATCAGGCGTTCCATTCAGCTCGCTGCCAAAGCTCGCAGC
This sequence comes from Rhinogobio ventralis, assembly GCA_039654625.1. NCBI lineage: Eukaryota > Metazoa > Chordata > Actinopteri > Cypriniformes > Gobionidae > Rhinogobio > Rhinogobio ventralis. The sequence continues at coordinate 14,545,611 of CM077214.1, forward strand.
AGACTGACATTTAGATGGGATGTTCTACCCAAGTCATAAAAAAGTGACGTCATTAGAGATGTGCTCTTGTAGTGTACTTCAAATCTTAAAAATATATATTTAAAAAACTGTACAGATATGATAATATTAATGAAATAAAATGCCACTTAATTGTACTTAAAGACAGAACACTGTCATGACTTGACCAGTTTCTTAACACACTGAAGTACACTTTTAAAAAGTGCACTTTGTAATAATGTCTAATTAAAAGTTTTAGTACATTTTAAAACGTTGTTTTAATTACAGTATCTCACAAAAGTGAGTACACTCCATTTCAGCAACCATTTTAGTATATCTTTTCAAGGGACAATATTATAGAAATTAAACTTGGATATATTTTAGAGTAGGTAGTGTGCTGCTTGTATAGCAGTATAGATTTACTGTCCTCTGAAAATAACTTAACATACAGCCATTATTTTCAAAATAGCTGGCAACACAAATGAGTACACCCTAAGTGAAAATGTCAAAACTTTGTCCAAAGTGTCAATATTTTGTGTGAGCAGCACTATTGTTATTTAGCACTGCCTTAATCATCATGGGCATGGAATTCACTAGAGCTGCACAGGTTGTTGCTGGGATCCTCTTCCACTCCTTGTGGAAGTAATGACATCATGGAGCTGCTGGATGTTAGAAACATTGCGCTTCTCCACCTTCCGCCTGAGGATGCCCCACAGGTGCTCAGTAGGGTTCAGGTCTGGGGACATACTTGGCCACTCCATCACCTTCACCTTCAGCTACCTCAGCAAGGCAGTTGTCATCTTGGCAGTGTGTTTGGGGTCGTTATCATGTTGGATAACTGCTGTTCGGCCCAGTTTCTAAAAGGAGGCCATCATGTTCTGCTTCAGAATGTCAAAGTACATTTTGGAATCCATGTTCCCTTCAATGAAGCACAGCTCCCCAATACCAGCAGCACTCATGCAGCCCCAGACCATGATGCTACCACTACCATGCTTGACTATAGGCAAGGCACAGTTTTCTTGGTACTCCTCACCAGGGCGTCACCACACATGCTGGACACCATCTGAGCCAAACAAGTTTATCTTAGTCTCATCAGACCACAGGACATGGTTCCAGTAATTCATGCTCTTTGCAGGCTTTCTTGTGAGCCAGCTTCAGAAGAAGCTTCTTTCTGGGATGACGGCCATGCAAACCGACTTGTTGCAGTGTGCGGGCGTATGGTCTGAACACTGAAAATCGGACCCTTAGCTTCTGCAACCTCTAAAGCAATGGTGGCAGCACTCATGCGTCTGTTTTTTGAAGTCAGCTTCTGCATCTGACGCACAGCACAAGGACTTAACTTCTTTCATCAACCCTTGCAAGGCCTGTTCCGAGTGGAACCCATCCCAAAAACCTCTGTATGACCCTGGCCACTGGACTGTAACTCAGTTTCAGGGTGTTACCTATCTTCTTATGGCCTAGGCCATCTTTGTGCAGAGCAACAATTCTAATTCTCAAATCCTCAGAGAGTTCTTGGCCATGAGGTGCCATGTTGAACATCCAGTGGTCAGTATGAGAGATTTGTACTCAAAGCACCAAATTTTAACTGCTCTAATACAAGATACACAAATTTGTATGGTCCTGTCAAGCAGACAAAAACATGAACATGATGAATAGGACATGTGGCTTTGCATGGTTAATCGACGTACCGCTGTTATCACTTAGGGTGTACTCACTTTTGTTGCCAGCTATTTTGACAAAAATCGCTGTATTTTCAGAGGACAGTAAATCTATACTGCTATACAAGCAGCACACTGACTACTATAAAATATATCCAAGTTTCATTTCTATAGTATTGTCCCTTAAGAAGATATACTAAAATGGTTGCTGAAATGTGAGGGGTGTACTCACTTTTGTGAGATACTTTATCTTTTGTCATGCTTTGAAGAAGTAAATAAAAAAGTTGATATACATTATATTGCCAAGAGTATTGGAACACCCCTCCAAATCATTGAATTCAGGTGTTCCAATCACATCCATGGCGACAGGTGTATAAAATCAAGCACCTAGTCATGCAGACGCTTCTACAAACATTTGTGAAAGAATGGGTCGCTCTCAGGAGCTCAGTGAATTCAAACGTGGTACTGTGATACGTTGCCACCTGTGCTATAAGTCCATTCTGGAAATTTTCTCACTACTTAATATTCCACAGTCAACTGTTAGTGGTATTATAACAAAGTGGAAGCAATTGGGAACAACAGCAAGGCCGAGGCCGAGCAGCTGCATCCAAGCCTTACATCACCAAGTGCAATGCAAAGCGTCGGACGCAGTGGTGTAAAGCACGCCGCCACTGGACTCTAGAGCAGTGGAGACGTGTTCTCTGGAGTGACGAATCATACTTCTCTGTCTGGCAATGCGATGGACGAGTCTGGGTTTGGCGGTTGCCAGGAGAACGGTACTTGCCTGACTGCATTGTGCCAAGTGTAAAGTTTGGTGGAAGGGGGATTATGGTGTGGGGTTGTTTTTCAGGGGTTGGGCTTGGCCCCTTAGTTCCAGTGAAAGGAACTCTTAATGCTTCAGCATACCAAGTTACAGGGCTGTTTCTAGCCATTCTGATGCCCTAGGCGAAATCCTTATTGGTGCCCCCAGTCAAATTTTAAAAAGCAACATTGGTATTACTGGTATTAATTAACAAATACATGCATACCAAATTATATTTGTATGTATTTGTTAATAAGGATTCAAATTAATACCAGTAATACCATTGTGTAGCCAGATGCCTGTATAGCCCATAGGCCTATATAATAAATATATCTGTGCAATCCCTAGTTGCTATGAAATTGTTCTCAGACATAACTACATAATTATTACGTGTTATTATTACATTTCTCATGAAAGTAATAAGAGTAAATACTGATTCAGTGCAGTTTTTGTTAATCATTGATGCTTGAACTTCCCCTTTAAATAACGCGACACTAAGCCCTCTGTGTACGACACTGCTTGCATTAAGCACTATTAGAACTGAATGAATCGATTCAGCATTCAACACCATCTGTGAAGTTGCGTTAAATTCGACAAAGTGATTTAATAAAGGATGTATTAATGTTGTGAATTGGCACATTTTATTATACCATTTTTAAATTGCCCGTTAAAGTTTAATATTTTATATTACAAAATTTTATATTATTTTAACAATGCATTGGTGCAAAAACCTTTTGGAGGTGCAAGTAAGAGAAGAAAGCTTTATAGAGTTAAAAAAATATAACTGCACACTCACTGCTTTTTTTTTTTTCTTTTTTTTTTTACTGTACCTGTTTTTTAAATGGCCTTTAGTTTGAATGTAGCTTTGTATATAACCATATAGGTTAAAAAAAAAAGTTTTACCTTGCCAAAGCATTGACCGAGCTCTTTGATCTAATGGTGTTGTTGAGCGCTCCAAACACAAAGTTTTTTGACAGTAATTGACAGTTCTCTGATCCAATAGTGTGGGGGAACTAGTGGGGGCAGCAATAACATTTTAGGGTGGCCGTGACACCCTTTACACACAAAAATCTAGTGCCAGATATGCGCTTATTGGCGCCCCCCCATTGGCGGCTGCCTAGTTTGCCTATGCCTAAAAACGGCCCTGCCAAGTCATTTTGTGGGAACAGTTTGGGGATGGCCCCTTCCTGTTCCAACATGACTCGCATGACACATTTGAAACGCGTGATAATACAGGTTGTAACGGTAATGTCTTGGCTGAGCGGTTCACCGAAAACGCGTCTTAAAGGGATAGTTCACCCAAAAATTTAAATTCTGTCATTATTTACTTACCCTCAAGTTGTTCCAAACCTGTAAAAGTTTCTTTGTTCTGCTGAACACAAAGGAAGATATTTTGAAGAAAGTTTGTAACCAGGCCACTTTGGGGCACTATTGACTTCTATAGTAGGAAAAAAAATACTATGGAAGTCAATGGTGCCCCAGAACTGTTCAGTTTCCAACATTCTTCAAAATATCTTCCTTTGTGTTCAACATAACAAAGAAATGTATACAGCTTTGGAACAACTTGAGGGCAAGTAAATAATAACAGAATTTTCATTTTTGGGTGAACTATCCCTTTAATAGCAGGTGGAAACAGGCTTTCTCTCTTGTTCGTTTGATTTCCGGGATATTGTATATAGTCAAAGAGCCGCTATCAATATGCAGGAGACTCCCGGACCTTCCGGGAGAGGTGGGATGTCTGTATTGACATACAAGTTTCCATAGTTTATCATAAATGCTTCTCAGTACATTAGACAGTACACTTTAACCATATTTCAAAGTAGACGTCTTAATAAAATTACATAAGGTAATATTACATACTTAAGTCCTACTTATATGGGTTAAAAAAATCACTCTGAAGTTCAGCTAACTGCATTTAATTCTTTTTCACAAGATGTCTTTAACTCACTTCCCTTTCTGTGTGTTTTGTGAATGTTTAGTTGGTCAGGGAGTCTAGTGAGGCTGCTCTGCTTCTGTCCGAGATCTCAGGTAACAACCAAATGCTCCCCTTTTCGTATTAAAATCAATGAGATTTCAGTGTGAAGTTTTTTTTTGTGATGTATAAGACAGTAACCCCTTTCACACAGCAATACCGGTAAATTACCGTAAATTTACAGAATGACTTTACTGGTAAATACACAGATACGCTGTTCACACAAGCAACGGCGTTCTGGCTCTTTACTGGTAAGAGACCATTCACACATCAGCAGCAAAATACCGATAAATTCTGTGATGTCAGTCATCGGAAATTATATTTAAACGCTGCGCTGTTGTCTTCATCCGCCCGCATGAGGAGAAGCACTTTAGTTTCACTATCTGTTCAATTTGACATCTTTTTGACGTCTGAGTGACAGGCATAACGGATGATCAAACTGAAGTCATGTTTGCTTTTAAAAACACGACACTCGCGTAATATTAGCCGCCGCACTGATGAATGGAAAAGGCAGGGTCTCGAGCGCAACACATTGAAAAAGCTGCGAGACATGACGCAATGGTCAAAGATGATTATTTAGCGCATATTTAAATAGAAAAACTATTAAAAACCTTACTGTAAAAATCGTGGAGTAATCACGTCATCTTCATAAGTCTTTATGCAGTGTTGGGCAGTAGCGAGCTACAAGTAGCGACGCTACTAGCTTAACTACAGTTTTCAGTAGCTTGTCAGTATCTCAGTTACTTTTAAAACGGTGTAGCTTTTCCAGTAGCTAACTACTATATTCAGCAAGTAGCAGTGTAGCGTGACCAAAAGCTACATTCCGTTTTGGTTCTGATGAGTCAAAAGCCTGTAATGAGCGAAGCGACACTAAGCTCAATATTCTGCTCTATGCAGGCGCGCTTCAGTCATGAACCAATTACCAGTAAAACGAAGTTCGCTCAAATCCTACTCCAACATACAATTTCTCTGTACTGTAGCCTACTATACTTCTTGTAGCCATTAAACAATGTATTCATGTTTAAATATTATAATGTTATTTTTAAATTTAATCTATGTTGATTATGAAAAGTGAACAGCATGAGTAAGATAGAACACATCATAAGATGCGCAATATGATTACTTGTATTGCATGTGAACTAGAGCACGTCTCATAAATGAACCGAAACTCAGACTACTCGCCTCACAGACATGAGAAATAGGTGTATAGAAAGCTTGAAATATCGACTTTTAAACAAAACAATTCGTAACGGAAAGAAATAGTTAAGCAAAGCGCACGGTTCACGCGAGCAGCTCATGACTGACATCTCAGAGCGGTTCCGTTCAAAATGCTGCACGCTCCATCACTGCCTGTACTGTGAGTTTAACATAAATTGACTGATTCTGACTCCTGAATATTCAATTTAAGTTGCATACATTTTGCTCTTGTACCGATGTTAAATTTGTGGCCATTATGCACTTTGACAGCCAGTTTGAGATGTAGGCTATATTTGAGTATTGTGTGTATCGGATAAATTATTCTGACAGTTTTTGCCATTGAAATGACTGTTGATTGAGAAAAAGTGTCTCAAGCTACCTGAATTCACCCCATATTCTTTGAAATCATAATTGTATTGCATTTATGTTGCTGAAACCCCAAATATTATAACATTATTAACAATTATTTAGTTATTTGTAACACTGTCATTGTAAAAAAAAAAAAAAGCAGCTACTTTTTGATAGTAACTTTGTTACATTTAAACAAAGGAAAAACTGTGTGAGGACTCAAGTGCAGGGTAAGATGATTTATTAACAAAAGTAACAAACATAATAACGAAACAAAACCCACAAGGGGGAAACCATAGAACCTAAAACATACCAGAAACAGGATCATGGGGAACAGGAGACAATAGACAACAAACCAACAACAGACTGCGAAACACAAGGAGACTATAAAGGATAACTAATCATGAGGGAACAGGTGGGAGAAATCAAACACTAATTAGATAACAAGAGGGGAGGGATCAGACAGAGACACGAGCACATGGCCCAGAATAACAAAACACCACATGTGCTACAGGAGACAGGACAGGCATGTGACAAACTTGTAGTGCAGCTAACTACTTTTTCAAAAGGGTAGCTTGAATGTAACTTAACTACTTTAACTTACTTGTAGCTTGTAAAGCTACAGTTTCAGAATGGCTTGCCCAACACTGTCTTTATGATTGGCCTAAAGCAGACTTCTTTTACGTCAGCTCGTTCTGATTTCATACGTGGATATACCGGTAATCTTCATTCCGCGTTCACACAGCGCACATTACCGGTAATGTTACAACTTCCCTTACTGGTAAATTTCACACATGATCTGTTAATCGGTAATTTACCAGTAAAGACTGTATGTGTGAAAGGGGCTATTGTCCAAGTACTTTTTGCTTTACTTTGGCCTCTATGCTCAAAATGTCAATCAAACTACAGTCAGGTACTAAATGTCCCCACAAGGACAGTAAAAACTGAATTTTTGGTCCCCATGAGGAAAACAGCTTATAAATCATGATAAATGTTTTTTTGAAAATGTAAAAATGCAGAATGTTTTCTGTGAGGGTTGTGTTTAGGGGGAGGGTTAGCGTTGGTGGAGAGAATATACAGTTTGTACAGTATAAAAATCATTATGTCTATGGACAGACATGAAAATCCAGAATGTGTGTGTGTGTGTGTGTTTGTCCAGCTGGTTCAGACGTGCTGCTGGATGTGTCTAAAGGAGACAAGTCTCAAAGTGACCTCATCACTCCCACCAACAGATGGTAAGAAATTGCAAAAGGAAAAACAAAAATAGAGACGTTACTAAACACTAAATGTCAGAACATGCATCATATTCAGGACTGCAGTTGTACATCATGCGTCTTACTGGCACATGCACACATTGTAAAAAGAACTGGTGCAAGTCAGTGTGAAATCCTGTGAAATAAACATTATGTATGTAGGTCTCCTATAGAAGAGGCTCCTGTTTCTATGGAGGTGATATTAGAGGAGCATGTTGAACTGCCACAGGGAGAGACGGAGCCTGAGATGAGTGACATCTCCACCGCTGACCTGCTCAGGTTCATTGAGTCACTTAGTAGCTGAACATGTCTTTGTGTGTGTATATTGTCTGGTGTCTTCCAGAAGTCCATCAGATGTTTTTCAGTCGTTCTTTCTGTCGTACAGACTGATCATTGGCTTCATCAAGCGCTTTGGGAAGGTCACGTTTCACTCACTGCTGCCTCCAGAGGCCGAGCGCAGCTCTACAACTCATCTGTTCTACAAAATACTGGGTAAGACATGAAGACACTGTGTTGGTGTTTGTTTTTTTACTGTCTTTCAGTATGTATGTGACATGTGATCTGTTTGTTCTACAGAGCTGCTCGGTGGTCTGAAGTTAAGTGTATGTCAGACTGAACCGTTTGGAGACATCACCATTCGCATGAACTGTTGAACATACACACCCAAGTGCAAATATACACTTTTAGGTTGTTTCACGCACAGACAATGTTATGTTGAAATATATTAAGTCAGTTCAGAGGCCAGTTTAAATGCCTAGATTGTTGTCTTGTATTCATAACAAAGAGAAGTACAGAAATACTTGTACATAATATTTGATGATTATGAATAATTGGTTACTGTAATTATTATTTTAATGTAAATTATCTTGCATAGCAGTTGAATGGTCTTAGAGCGACAAAGAGTGTTCTTTTTTAAATTAAGTTTATATTATAAAAAATTTTTGTGGATTTTTATGATGTTTTGAACTTTTTATAAAGTTTAACGTTTTCATGTTTTAATATACGTATATGAACTTGTATGACTTTTTATCTTTTTAATCACTTAAGAAATGGTTTGTAATGGACTTGTGAAGTTTTTAGCTGTTCTCTAGTTATGGAAGAAATATGTTGAATAATTTTAACAGAATTTGCCAATTTCATTATAATAAATGTATTCAAAAGTGAATAAAATTATTGTTTGAATATTTGCTGTGAAAAAAATATAAGCATTTGTTGTCGGCTGTCAAGTTATGTTCTACATTGATTCATCTGTCACATCATACAAATTATTGTTCTTACAGACCCATTAATATAGTCAAGTCACCTTTATTTATAGCGCTTTAACCAATACAGATTGTTTCAAAGCAGCTTCATACTGATAACCAAAATAATAATGATTCAGTTATGCAAACATAATTCAATTCTGCTGTAAAGCAGCTTTAAAAGACAATAGTAAGCAGTTATTATTCAGTTAAAATCAATTCAGTGCTGATTCGGCTCAATAACTTCATAAATTATGGAATAAGTTCTATTTACATCCAGCTCAGTTCCGTTCTATAAATCTGATATTGTCAGTGCATTCAATTCAGTAATATACTGTAATAATATACACCGATCAGGCATAACATTATGAACACTGAGAGGTGAAGTGAATAACACAGATTATCTCTTCATCACAGCACCTGTTAGTGGGTGGGATATATTAGGCAGCAAGTCTACAGTTTGTCCTCAAAGTTGATGTGTTAGAAGCAGGAAAAATGGTCAAGCGTAAGGATTTGAGCGAGTTTGACAAGGGCCAAATTGTAATGGCTAGACGACTGGGTCAGAGCATCTCAAAAACTGCAGCTCTTGTTGGGTGTTCCCGGTCTGCAGTGGTCAGTATCTATCAAAAGTGATCCAAGGAAGGAACAGTGGTGAACCAGCGACAGGGTCATGGGTGGCCAAGGCTCAGTGATGCACGTGGGGAGCGAAGGCTGGCCCGTGTGGTCCAATCAAACATGAGCTACCGTAGCTCAAATTGCTCAAGAAGTTAATGGTTGTTCTGATAGAAAGGTGTCAGAATACACAGTGCATCGCAGTTTGTTGCGTATGGGGCTGCATAGTTGCAGACCAGTCAGGGTGCCCATGCTGAACCTTGTCCACCGCCGAAAGCGGCAACAGTGGGCACATGAGCATCAGAACTGGAACACGGAGCAATGGAAGAAGGTGGCCTGGTCTGATGAATCACGTTTTCTTTTACATCACGTGGATGGCCGGGTGCGTGTGCGTCGCTTACCTGGGGAACACATGGCACCAGGATGCACTATGGGAAGAAGGCTAGCCAGCGAAGGCAGTGTGATGCTTTGGGCAATGTTCTGCTTGGAAACCTTGGGTCCTGCCATCCATGTGGATGTTACTTTGACACGTACCACCTACCTATGCATTGTTGCAGACCATGTACACCCTTTCATGGAAACGGTATTCCCTGGTGGCTGTGGCCTCTTTCAGCAGGATAATGTGCCCTGCCACAAAGCAAGAATGGTCCAGGAATGGTTTGAGGAGCACGAGTTTGAGGTGTTTGGCCTCCAACACCTTCAGGGGTCTAGTGGAGTCCATGCCTCGACGGGTCAGGGCTGTTTTGGCAGCAAAAGGGGGACCAACACAATATTAACAAGGTGGTCATAATGTTATGCCTGATCAATGTATAGTCCAGGCCTACCTAGTGTGCATTTAGTGTACTTAGGTTTAAAATTACCACATCGGAGGTAAATTAAATTCATTAGGCCTATAGTACTGGAAGTAGCCATCAAGACATCTTTTCCTTCATATTTTAACATTCTTGACTCTATCCAACTGTTGATTGGAAAATTAAAAATTAGATAAAACTAAAAAATGAAGAAACATATGGTTGAATAACATGAATTTACAAAATAGAAATGTATTTCCATTTCAAGACAACTTTAAAGTAGGGGTGTAACAATATATTGTATCGTGGATAGTGACAGTGACTGTGTCTGTGTGAGAAAAAAAATTCAAGTTTTAGTGTCAGTACTACATTAAACTACTATATATAAATGTTGAATATAATGTATAATAATGCAATAGGGGAATATTTGTGGGTCCTCCTGATAATGCCAGATGTTTTATGTTACCACTAAAAAGTGGCTTACATTAATTTAAATATATCTATTCAGTGATATTCGTCAGCATATTCATCTAAAAGAATTCTTTATTTTCAGCTGCAGAATCATGATTTTTTTTATTCTGGTGTCACAATTGTCCTGTGCATTGGGTTACCAGCACCAAATTCATTTCCATCCCCAATGTAATACCAAATTTAGCATTTTAATCAACAGTACATTTTTTGGTAACCTTTTACCATGTCTTGGAGTATCACAATAATAAAAATCGTGAGTTGTATCGAATCGTGACATGAGGGTATCTTTAAAGGAACACGCCGACTTTTTGGGACTTTAGCTTATTCACTGTATCCCCCAGAGTTAGATAAGTCCATACATACCATTTTTATCTCCGTGCGTGCCATAACTCGGTCTGACGCACCCACCGCTAGCCTAGCCGGCGCAATGATATTACGCAGCGCCTGAAAATAGTCCCCAGCACGCTCTCTGTGCAAGCAGGTTGTCACGTTGGTTATGTTGACGGAAGTTAGCCTATTTTCAGGCGCTGCGTAATATCATTGCACCCATGGTACAACGGCAAAGTTCCTGGATTATTACGCAGGAATGAGAGTATAGTTCCTAGCCATATCAGTCTAGAAAATTTTAACTTTTCATTTTCCGTCAGTCTTAGTACACAATGTAACTATACACATCACAACATGTAAATAGGAAAATGTTGGCGTTATTTTGTCACTTATTGAGCAGTAGGCTAGATGGAGCCGTTTACCTCCAGTCTTTGTGCTAAGCTAGGCTAGCGGTGGGTGCGTCAGACAGAGTTATGGCACGCAAGGAGATAAAAATGGTATTTATAAACTTATCTAACTCTGGGGGATACGGTGAATAAGCTAAAGTCCCAAAAAGTCGGCGTGTTCCTTTAAGGCTGATTTATACTTCTGCGTCGGACCTGTGCCGTAGCCTCTACGCTGTGGGCTACGCGTTGATTTTCATTTATACTTCTGCGTCGTTGTCCGCAGCGACGCGCAGTTACACATGCAGAGGGAGCATGTGTACCCCTGAGGGAGGGGTTCTGGCAGACCAATCACAGCGCTTGCGGTCCACGTAGAATTGACGCTTTGTTATATTTTTGGAGAGGTGCACGTCAGGGTACGTCGTAGGCTACGCGTGCAACACACAGCCAACGACGTAGCTACAGCGTACACTCGACGCAGAAGTCTAAATTTTTTACATTTAGGGAAAGTGAAATTCAATTACCCCTATCAATTTTAGTCCATAGGGGGCAGTATAGGACCAGTGTATCAATTAACCCTCCCAGCAGAAATCCCTTTGTTATGCCTTGTTGACAGTGATCTCATACAGGCCATGATCTCATTCCTGCCTGACCTCACGCTGTTAAACTAGAGTCATGAAGCAATTCTCACAAATGTAACACCAGCCAGAAACAACAACAGACAGACAACCAGCAGCCCACTGGGCACAATCAAACCCATACCAACCTCTCTGTTGCACTGATTACGAAATGCGAAGTGTGATGTATGCAGAACAGACATATATGGTTAAGCAATAGTTAGCATACAGATGAAGAGTCACGGTAAAACTATGAACGGTCAACAACAGCTTCACACCGCCCTCAGACAACCGCTATCCCACCCCATAGCACAGATGCTGTGAATTTCAAAAGGGCTATGAGGAATATTCAATATCTGGCCTGCTCACAGTCAAGGGAACCCCAATCAGATTACCATCTTAACAAGTGACTATGTATTGACATTAAAGGGATAGTTCATCCAAAAATGCAAAATTTTGTCATTTACTCACACATATGTTGTTCCAAACCTGCATGAGTTTCTTTCTTCTGTTGAACACAGAAAAATATATTTTGAAGAATGTTGGTAACCAGACAGTTGACGGCACCCATTGACTTCTATAGTATTTGTTTTCCTACTATGGAAGTCAATGGCTACCGTCAACTGTTTGGTTACCAACATTCTTCAAAATATCTTTTTCTGTGTTCAACAGAAGAAAGAAACTCATGCAGGTTTGAAACAACATGAGGGTATTGAAGCTTGTTTCCGCCACAGAATAAAAAATAAAAAAGATAATTGCGAGTTTTTATCTCACAATTCTGAATTTTTTTCCTAGCAATTATGACTATATCACGCAATTATGACTTTATAACACGCAACTACTAGATATAAAGTTAGAATAGTGAGATATAAACTTGCAATTCTGAGTATTTTTCCCTCAGAATTGGACTGTATAACTCGCAATTGCGAGTTTCTATTCTGAGAACTAAAGTTAACATAGCGAGATATAAACGTGCAATTGCGAGATAAAAAGTCGCAATTATCTTTTAAAATGTTTTATTCGGAAACAAGCTTCCATATGAGGGCGAGTAAATGATGACAGAATTTTCATTTTTGGGTGAACTATCCCTTTAAGAACATGACATCACAATTAAAGGGATAGTTCACCCAAAAATTAGGGTGATATTAGATATTTAACGTGTTAAATATGGATATTTATCTTACAAAAACCCATCGATTCACTTCAGAAGTTCTAGATTAGCCAGGATATTTTTTTAAAATAACTCCGATTGTATTCATCTGAAACAAGAATGTCATACAGGATGGCTTGAGGGTGAGTAAATCATGGGGTAATTTTCGTTTTTGGGAGAACTATCCCTTTAAGAACATCATTAAAATTTAGCCTATGTAAAAGGGTGTAAAATACTCATTGTCTAAATTTAGGGCGGTATTTACTATTGTCGTAATTAGTGAGCACAGCATACTGGAATGTTGCGTATCCTGATCAGCTTGTATTACTGGAAAAGAGGACAGAAGTTCATAGGCCAAGCTGAAGGATCCTGCATTACTGTGATGCGTGCCACACGATCATGAACATGCAGAGTTATGAGGTGACATGTTATCTGAAGGCATTCAAATGTGGCACTTTGCTGTAAGAACACAGTGAATCGCTCAGTTCTAGTAATCACCTGTCAAACAGGAAAACAAAACTGCACTGCATGCTTAGAATGTACTTGTGTTAGGATCACTTAAATTAATTATTTTTCCAAACAGAGCAATTCCATAAGAATTCCTTCCATAAGATAAGATCTTTATGCATTACTGTGCCATTTAACAAGCTTCCTAACATATTTGTGACTTAATTTTTATTTCATTTGTAATATCTGGTGCAAAATATAATGCAGGGCATTTGGTTGGTTAGTTTTAGTGTTTAGTCTAAATTGCCACTAAGTAGTTGGTTAGTTTTTGTGAGTTTAAATAAAGATAATCCCCACTAAGTTAGTTATCTAACTAACCAACCAACCAGCTAGCTAACTATTAATATTTGGTGAAAAATGTCATGAAGAGAAGTCAATGACTTACTGAGTGAGTGAGTGAGTGAGTGAGTGAGTGAGTCTGTTGGTTGGTTGGTTAGTTATAGTATTTAGTGCAAATTTTAAAATAGCTCTTGGCTGAACATGATTCAATCATAGACAGTGGTTCCACGTGACTGAAACAAGTAAAACCTAAAAGAATCAACCTTGTACAACTAACTAGAATTAATAGTGTTCATTTAACTTGAATGAATGGCTTTAGTTTAACTTAAATTAATGGTTTTCATTCAATTAGAATTCTTCAAATAGTCCTACAACTATGCTTATTGTTTAGTCCTGTGATTTAAATAACTACAAACTAAATATAAAATTTCTTTACATGTGATGTTCAGTGTTGGCAGTCCAGAAGTGATAGGCCTGGTGGTTCCACCCAGAACACTATCATAGTGGTTGTTGTTATATTATTAAAGTAATTTTAATTCTTGTTAGCAGGGGGGTATTCCAGAAAGCAGGTTATGTGACATACCTGGGTATGTTTAAGAGTAAGTAAGCGGATAACCTCAACTTTCGGTTCCAAAAACGGAGGTAACTTTCATGGTATGTAAGTAGCGATAGCAACTCACTCTCTGAACATAACCAGGTTAAGTTCCAGGGTTAGTTTGCTTAAGAGGTATTCAGATGTGTGTTATATAATTAATATAGTTAAATTAATATATCTAAATGTGTTATATAGTTACAGTTATAATATACAATATTATATATTAATTCTAAAGGTAATGTTTAAATGTTAATTCAATTCAAATATATTTATTATTTATTTTACTCACACATGGATCTGCATTAAATTAATTAGCATCAAACAAACAATATAATCCTTATTCTCAGTGAATAAAGATTACTTATTAAACGAAGAGATTGAAAAAATGATTGCACAACCACCAAATAGATGGCGATGTGCACTAAGTAGGTTATGCAACTCGCCATTAAACAAAAGAAGAAGAGGAAGTAGAACGGTGCGCTCTTTCTTAGCGTCTGTTTCCATGGTGAATCATCGATTCGTCTCTCTGTTGAGAATGTCTTGTGTGTTCACGGTTAACACACTCTGAGTTGTCTGAACTTACTCCCGGACTCGTTTTTGGAACCAGCATATCTCGAGTGAGCAAGGTTTGGGTTAATCAACCAAGAGTTCATTTTCCGTCTTAGTACACAATGTAACTATACACATCACAACATGTAAATAGTAAAATGTTGGCGTTATTTTGTCACTTATTGAGCAGTAGGCTAGCTAACCCTGGTCCTCAACCCAAGCACACGTCACCACAATGTTACCCCCCACTAACATATAACAGAAACTTTTAAATACCAACATTACAGAACATTAAAAAGTCTCTCCATTTTCTCATCTTGTTAAAAATGCATAAAATAACACTTTATTTAAACATTTACTCTCCGAATTCAGCCCCTTTGAGTGTAGTTAGTTGGTAACACTTTACAATAAGGTCTCATTTGTTAACATATTTACTAACTTGAACTAACAACGAGCAATACATTTGTTACAGTATTAATCTGTGTTAATGTTAGTAATAAAATACAGTCGTTCATTGGTTGTTCATGTTAGTTCACAGTGCATTAATAATGTTAACAAATACAACTTTTGATTTTAATGTATTAGTAAATGCTGAAATTGACATTGACATAGATTAATAAATGCTGTAGAATTATTGTTCATTCTGAGTTCATGTTAACTAAAGTAGTTAACTGATAAAAACTTATTGTGTTACCGGTTATGTAGTTAGCTATATTTGGTGTAAAATTGAATGGGAAATGCCACAAATTTAGTTGGTTGCTATGTTCAAATATAATAAGGTGAAGCCCCATTGTGGTATCAATCTAGTTTTAGTTAAATAGTTACTTAGTTAGATAATATCATTAATATCAATGTTGTTGTTTAAATTAATATTGGGTACAACATTGAATGGGAAACCCCACAAATTTAGTTGGTTGGTTTGTTTACATGTAATAAAGTGAAGCCCCAATGTGCTATCAAGCTAGTTTTAGTTAGTTACTTGTATGTATAATATCATTAATATCAATATTGTTTTCCATATTAATACTGGGTGTGGGGAAACCTCACAGACTTAGTTTTTTAGTATTTGGTGCAACATTTCATTAAGTAAAACCCCTATAAATGTAGTTCGTTTTTCCAATTTGTAATAAAGTGAAACCCCACTTAGTTAATTGGATAATATTTTTATTTAAAACAACAGGTACAAAATTTGGCGCAACATTTCAGGAAGTGAAACAGATTTAGTCAGTTGAGTAATTTTTTTTAGTTACTGGTGCAAATTTTCATTAAGGCATTAAGCAAAAATCACAGAGCTAGTTAAATGCTAGTTAGTTGGTTCACAGACTGAAGTAGCACACGCATACATTGGGAAGGGGAAAGATGATTTAATAATATAAACAACTCTCCATACTGTAATTTGTCAGCCTCTGACAGACTAATAAAGCTCACACGTCAGCGCCACATTACACACATTCACACAGACCATTTAAATCTCCACTGGACTTCTGAATGTTCTCAGAGTCACGCAGCCTCAACCCAACAGCAGACAGAAGCACCTGGGAAGACTTGTCTACATCTGGTTTGATTGGATCTCAAATTTGAAAAACATCAGCTGATTTGAGGAGATCAGGGTTATAATTTCAACTAGAGAGGAATCAAAGAAATCAACTCAATGATCATTGTTGAGAGGAAAGAAATCAAAGAGGAGCAACATCTGCCAGTTAAAGACAGCAGAGTCAAGCTGGCAGGCCAAGAAAAAAATCCAGAGGTTCAGCATGGGGTCCAGCACCAGGAGAAGCAGGTGAATGGTGACGGCCCCTTAGACTCCCACACCAATGACAAAACGGTGCGAGCCGAGCTGGACTGGACGGTGCCCATGTGTGTGCACCTGCCCATTGAAGTTCTGAACCATGAGCAGGCGTTTCCATTCCTGAACACTACGCTTTCCGACCTGGGCATCGTAGAGTGAGTTTAAACTTACAGATGTATTTGTATGTATTAAATTTTGGGTGAAATTCTGTTAATATCTCCATGTGTACCCAGATCAGCGGTGAAGGAGCGTGTGGTGTGGGTGGACACTAAGCGCACACGGGTAAAGGGGAAGTCGGGTAAGCTGAAGAAGGAGAAGGAGGTGACCGTTCTAGAGGTGCGCGTTAAAGCGCAGCACCCTGGAGAGCGTCAGAGTCAGGAGATTCTCTACAGCACCGAGTCCCACACCGATCGCTCCTTCTGCAGAAGCGGGGTGGACATCCTCCCGTGGAGACACACACAACCAGGTAGGGACATGGAGGAGCTAAACCAGTTTAAACTGGCAAACTATTTAAAATTGTACACTTTTGTTGGATCAAAGGAGAGAATAAAGCTAATATTTCCAGGAATTTTAACGAACACTAAGGGTACGTTTACATGACAACGAGGTACTAAAAACTGAAAAGTTTTTCCTTTGCATTTTTCACGTACAGACCACAGCGGTCAAAATGGATTCAAATTCAAATGGATTCACGAACTACTAAAAAAGCTGTATCTTGCATATCAGGCCAGTGGTTGGCGATGTTACAAAAGAAACTACATGTCTATAAACTGAACAAAACGCAATGTGAATTAAGTGTGAAGTGTTTTTGCAGTTTACACAGAGACAATAAGAGTATTGTTTTCAAATGTTTTTGTTTTCAGGCCCCCAAAACGCGTCGCCGTGTATATGTAAAACATAAAAAGTTTTGTTGTGTCATGTAAACAGCCCCTAAAACCATAAAAAACCCATTTGTTACCAAAGCAACATTCATTTGCATTTAGTTTAACTTAATATACCAAAATAAACTAAAACTGAAATAAAATTTATAAACTTTATAGACATATTGCACCTGAAAAAAAACATGCTTTTTTGAATGTATAATCACCAAACTTAAACATTACACTTGTTAACATTAGATTAGTACAACAGGGACTATTTAAACTACTAACACATTTTCATATATGGAAAAATGAATAAAAGCGCTTTAACAAAAATATGACCTGGACATTTCACCTGAAATGTCTTGGTCCATTAATACATTCATTATATGCTATATATTAAATTGAGAGAGCAGTCTATTATTTTCTGACAAAATGCAGCTTAACGTGTTCTGAATTGATTTCTAAAGTTCATTGAACTTCATATTCAGTAAAGCAATGGTGTTAGTTACCTAAAACTAAAACAATTAAAAAATAATTTTCATTAATTGAAATGCTGAAACAAAAAACTAAATAAATATTAAATGAAATGACTTTAACTTGAAAAAAAAAACATGAAAATCAGAAATGTTGCACTGGCAACTAACTAGGTTAGATGCTAAAATAAGTACTAAAATTACTAAATTAAAATTAAATTAAAAATTTAAAAATTAAAAATAACTAAAAGTTAGATTTTACCTTTTTTTTTTTTCCCCCAATTTTTTTTTTTTCAAAATTGAACAAATAAAAACTGCAAATATATAAATAAAAGCTAATTAAAATGATTTATAAATACTATAATAGTAAACTTCAGTTAAGTTATCAATGCATCTGCAGCCCTAGAAAACTGGGCTGTGATGTTTGCTGGATTTTACAGCAGTGTTTCAGTTCAAACCTCATTAAGATGATGACTTTTGGCTGCTCAGATTGATTTGTTCTGGAATGTGGATAACAGTTTCATTAAGTAAATCTTTCGGAGAAATTACTTTACGTAATAGGCTTCCAGCGCACAAGAAATCCGCAAAATACACACACAAAACAACATTAACACTGCATAGTCAAGAAAGATGAACCATGTACACAAAGACCCAATTAAATGTAACCAAACTGTTTTTATTGTATATTGTTATTGCCGACTTCTACTACACAAATGCGTCATCTCCACACTAAATTACAACTGGTATTACTACAATCCAGCTGAAGTGACTTTTATCAGCATTTTTTCAGTCCGTCGGTTTCCATTAAGCTGCCGTGTCAGGGCTTGCGGTAATATAACGCTCCATTCCTGACAGTTAGCTAACAGATGACATCTGCAGATCAGTGAGGTGAGCTAACATAACGCTCGTGGCTGCTGAGTAAGTGTGTTTGGTATTCGCACGCTCAGCACTCTCTGCTGCGTGTTTGTTGAGCATTTGATGTTCGCTTTCTCCCTCGACATACCTCTTTCCCAACCTCAAAGTCTGCTGGGTTTGTGTGTAGAATTTGTCTGATGCACATAAAAATAACTTACTATATAAACATGACAAAGAATGTTCTTGTGTCTCCCCCCCTCCCAGTTGAAAATGAAATCCAGCCGGTGGAAATGACTCTGGCCTTGGACACAGTGTCAGAGTCCAAGTCCAAATGGCAGAAGACAGAAGAAAAACGAGACTTGCCAAGCGAGGAGTGAGTGGGAGATGTTTGACAGCTAGGCTAAAGCAATCTAACACCTCACTGTCCTCACACGACACAGAAGACCATTCCCAGGTTCTGGACATTTTAAACTTGTGCACAAGAGTTTAAATTTTATGCGCTATGCTGCAAATGAAGGATTTTTCATTTTACTTATTTTAGGTGGCTGTATAACTTAAGTTTTGTGGGTAATATTCTACAAAGAGGTTTTGATCTCATGCTATTTTTGTATTTCAGAATAATCTGCATAAATGTCATCAATGACAGCTTTACATACGCACATTTTTACCTATATAAAATCTTTATTACACTACTGTTTAAAAGTATGGGATCAGTAAGATTTTTTAAAAATAAAATAAATACTTTTATTAAACAAGGATGAATTAAACTGATCAGTAAAGACATTTAAAGGCACAATATGTAAGATTTGATTAAAATATCCAAAAACCACTAGAACAATATTATATATTTTGTTGACTTGTGTACTTATATTATCCCAAATGTTTCCAAGAGTGTTTAAATCTAGAGAAATAAGCAATTTTAACCAGGACACGGACGGTGTCCGTGCGCCTATCAATGACATCATACCCGTGTTACCCTCTAAACACCAAAGACACTTTAATATATTATGTGTTTTATTAGACAGGTGAGCAACTGTTTGGATACATTCATCGACAGAAAACAAATCGTTTTATAGCTCAACACAGTTAGTCTTATTGTTTAAATCTCGTTTTCTTGATTTACTGCGGGTACCATGTTTTACCATGCCTAATATCAATCTAGCTTACTGCAGTGTGCAACAAGTGTCTCATAGTAGCCACAGAGCGAACGCACAGAGAAGAATTTGAACAACTTTCAACACACTCAAATGTATCTAATATGATAAAACAGCGCTGCGTTACCCTACATACGCTGGAAGCAGCAGAAGCGGTCCTCTGTGGAATAATAAAAGCTCCGCGAAATCAAGGCGCCATCAAGCTATGCCTTTGTTTTGAATAAGAGACCTCTAGCTGTGAAAAAATTACAAATTGTGGCTTTAAGATGTAACAAAAGATTTCTATTTCAAATAAATGCTGTTCTTTTGAACTTTCTATTCATCAAAGAATCCTGAAAAAATGTATCATGTTTTCTATTAAAATTGAGCACCAAATCAGAATATTAGAATGATTTCAGAATGATTTCTAAATGATCATGTGGCACTGAAGACTGGAGTAATGATGCTGAAAATTCAGCTTTGCATCAAAGGAATAAATTGCATTTAAAATATATTAAAATAAAAAACAGTTATTTTAAATTCTAATAATATTTTAGAATTTTTTATCAAATAAATGCAGCCTTTAAAACTATTTTAAAAATCTTACCGACCCCAAACTTCTGAATGGTAGTGTATCTGTTTTGATTTTAATTTGCTGATGCATAAAATGACATTACTGCTGCAAGAGTTCAAATGATCCAGGAATGAGGTATAAACTTATTCTGCAACACTAAACCCTGTACTTATAAACTGCATTTTTCTATAATAATATAAACATGCTTTTTCAGAAACATGGTGGATTTTTAAAATAATTCTGGATAACAAGTTCAGCATATTCATGGAACATTCCCAGGACATGCATACCAGAAATAAAGAAACAACAGTGAACAATTCATAGAAATATATTTCTTTCACTGCAAGGCCAATTCAAAACTTCACACTCAAATATTAAGCCAGAATTTCATGGAATATTCAATATATATGGGCATGCAGAAGATTCATTGAGACATACAGAAAAACTCTTAGTAAAACAAAATATAAGTGACAAGAAACATAAGTGAACTTAGCAATAAATTAAGAGAAAACAGTCTCAATGTCTGTTGCAATACAGAAAGCAGAATATGCCAGTGAGTGTATGTTCTGCTAACTGAATCCGCCCATTTCTAATATAATAAAAATCTATTATCAATTTGGCTGGCTTTCACAAGAGTGGAAGACCTTCGCCCTCCACAAGGGGAGGGGCTGGATAGAGGGCGAGTGCTATGACTGAGTGACAGCCATGGTCATTTTGTTTCTCTGTTCATCAGGAAGTGACATTACCGCACTTTCAAATTCTTGAGTGTGTTGCTGGGCTAGACCTCGGAGCAGAATGAGCAGGCTGTTTTGTGTTTCTGAAAGAATAAATATGAGTAAATATAAAGATTATGAATTCTGAACATCAAATAAAATATTCTTATGGTATAAATAAGATTTCTTACCATTATCAACATCCTTCATGCCCAACAGATGAGCGGCAGCAGATATTATTGGCCTAAGCTGACTAACAACCTGGAGTGAGAAATAAAACACAATCAGTCCATTGATAGAACAAAATTCAATAAGGATCTGTGAGCCGAGCATGCTGGGAGGGAAAAAGAGCTTTTACCAGCACAGGGTTGTGTGAGTAGAGGAAGGTAAGGCAGCTGTAGATGGTCTTGTTCTCCTCCATGTCCTCCTTCAGAGGGAGACAAGCCACAAGAGCAGGAAAGACCTGCAAGAAAAGGATAAAAATGGGTATTATAACCTGGTATATTTTTGTTGCATCACCCATAATTAAAGTGCCCCTATTATGCTATTTTAAAGATTCCTAATTTTGTCTTGGAGGTTTCCTACAAAAGGTCTACATGCATCGAAGGTGGAAAAAACAACACTTTAATTTCCTCATAACATACATTGCAGCCTCAATTCTTTAAAAGATTCGATAAAAGATTTGGTTTCTCTAAATCCCTCCTTTCTTTGAGCCTACTCTGCTCTGATTGGTCAGATGGCCCAGTCAGCTGTGATTGGTCTACTGCTTACAGCTCACATCAAAAATGAAACACCCATTACCATATCTGAATTACCAGATCAGAATTCCCCAGCTCTTATATAGATAGTGATACATACAGTAACAATGAATCGCTTTTACCATATCAATTCAAACCTGCTTTCTCAGCGCAGTGTCTTTTCGACACGATCCAAAGACTCTTCCAGGCCTCGGCTACAACTACAGTGTTTGCGGGCGGGTCAAAGTAGATATTGTTTGTGGGCAGACCATAATGAAGACCATAGGTGGGCATTATACAAACTTGTTACTAATAACTCCATTTATCGTGAATAGGGGTGTAACAATATATCGTGTCACAATATATTAATACAAAACTGCAACAATGTATCATGGATAGTGACAAGCTATATTGTGTATGGTTCACCCAATTACTGTGTGAGAAAAAAATTCAAGTTTACAGAGATTTAATGTCAGTACTAAATTAAACTACTATATATAAATGTTGAATATAATGTATAATAATGCAATGGGGGACTATTTGTGGGTCCTGACAATGCCAAATGTCTTTTGCTACCAGTAAAAAGCAGCCTACATTATTTTAAATATATCTAGTCAGTGACAGAGTGCAAGCATATTCATCTAAAATAATTCTGTATTTTCAGCTTCAGAATCATGAATATTTTTATTCTGGTGTCACAATTGTCCTGTGCATTGCAGTCCAAGCCTATTCATTTCCACCCCCAATGTAATACCAAATTAGCATTTTAAAATCAACAGTACACTTTTTGTTAACCTTTTACCATATGTAAATCGCAATAATATCATATCGTGAGTTCAGTATCATGATATGTATCGAATCGTGACACGAGGGTATCGTTACACTCCTAGTCATGAACATTATCTTTGAAAGTTTACCTTTACATTACCTTTTACATTCACAAACAGCTATAATACACACTGCATGAAAGATAATGTCCAAAAAAGCATAATAGGGGCACTTTGATAGATACGGAGTAGATTTAAAGTGTTAGTTCACCCACAATTGAAAATTCTCACAATTGAGTCATCAATTACTCACCCTCAAGTCATTCCAAACACAGAATACTTTTGTTCATTTTCAAAACACAAATGAAGATATTTTTAATAAAAAGTGAATGATTTCTGTCCCTGCATTAAAAGTCTATTCACCCAAAACTCTTGATGCTTTAAAGTTTTTATAAAGAGATCGTAAAATAAATCCATTTCTGAAAAGACACAATCGTTTTACGTGATGAACAGATTTAATTTAGGCTTTTATTCACACATAAACACTAATCAGCAAACATGCATAGAGCACTCAAATCTAAACCATACTTGCATGAAAACAAAGCTCATTGGTTCTTGCGGAAGCTCAAACTTGCTGCATAACGCGAGAATGAACCATATTGGTTCTCATGCGTCAAACAAGCATGAGCTTCCGTTTAACTTCATTTGTGTTTCATAGATAGACCAAAGTATAAGGAAAAACATGGAAGTGAGTAAATTCATTTAAATTTTTGTGTGAACTATTCCTTTAATAATATAGATCAGGGATAGGCAACGTCGAACCTGGAGTACTGCTGTCCTGCAGAGTTAAGCTCTCTGTAGCCTTAGTAATCATGAAGATATTGATTCACTTGTTCAGGTGTGTTTGATTAGGGAGCTAAACTCTGCAAGACAACTGCACTCTAGGACAGACGTTGCCTATCCCTGGTAGGGATGTAACGATTCAGTCGGAGTCGGTTGAAAATCGGTTGACAAATGCGTGACAATTCAAGTCGGTTGAGATGTTAAACGAATCGCGATACACGTTTTAAACAGCAGGGATGCTGAAACCATAAACTGTGACCTCACTTTACAGGAACGATAGCAACGAGCAAGTACGGACGGTGTGTGCACACTGGCGCAAAGAAGAGTGAAATAAACAAATGTTTTCAGTTCATTCATATGGAAGTTGAGCGCGAGCGCATCCGTGTGCATGCGCCGTCAAACAGAAGCATGGTGACGGCAAGCGCGTAGTTTACGTTGACTCATTCAAATCGGAGGTGTGGCAGCATTTTGATGGCATATTTATCTAAATGTGTTCTGTTTTTCTAACTCTTGCGAGTGTAATGATACAAATTATAATTTCCATCTTGCCTTTATAACAATGTGAAACCCCTGTCACTGTTGTACTTAAACTTGACCTGTGGGTGGGTTGCACCAATAAGGATTAAATTAAGCACAGTTTAGAGCTAATCTAGGATTTGTTGACCTAGGCTTTATTTTAAATCGAGTTGTGTTGCACCACTTAATTTTAAACCCAGATTAACAAATTGGGGATTAGAATTTAACCTGCGATTAAAACCTCAATTTACGGTTAATTTTCACCTCCATTATGGATTCGCCATTGACAGCAACAATGAGGGTTAATATTCCATTTCCTTCTTTATTGACCACCAGCAACTCTCTGATAAGTAGCTCTTGCCGATAAAGGTAATAAACTTGTAAAATGTCAGCTGTCTTTATAAAGCGCTAGGTAGAGAGACCGGTACTGATCAAGCAGGCAATGAAAACATTGCGGCAGCGCGTGCGGATTTCAAAAGCATGGAAATATATTTATAGTAGCCTATCAATGAATGGAGTGTATGGTGGCAGCATAACTTATGACAAAACAACTGTCATGATTGGCGGAGTGACTATCTCCACTCTTGACAGCGCCGTCCATTCCGTTTATCGCCACCGAGCAGCCACGCGTGGAGCGGGCATGAGAAACGCGAGGCGCGGACGACATCACTGGAGCTCACCTCATAATCACCGCTGCTGTTAAATGCAAAATATATTATACGCTCTTCTTTTCTTTGTCCGACACCGAGGTGCACCAAGTTGAGTGACGGATCCGCATCCCGAACTTGATATCAGGTGTAAACTAGGCTGCCACGACCCTCACACACTGCCAGCTAAGTGCACTTTATTGTTTATTTTTATTTGTAAAAAACACCTCTCTGAGACCTGATGACACACCCACTGTTTCTATCTTTGTTCAATCAGCCTCATATTTTAATTGTAGGTGCACTTTATTTTATTTAAACCTCCTCACATGTAAACTTAAAATTAATCCCTAATTGAGATTTAATTCTGAGTTTAAAGTTATGGAGCAACAGGATTAAAGTTAATCTATTTTAAACATAAATTAAATCCAGGATCAAAATTATGGTTTAAATGTAAACCTGCTTATGTTTAAATAAGGTTTAAAGTTTGGTGCAACAGAATTATTAGATAAACCCTGATTTAATCTAGATTTAAGATTAATCCTTGTTGGTGCAACCCACCCCTAGTCTTTTTATTTCTGCTATTCCTCAGTGCAGGATGAGGGTGAAGAAGCTGAAACAACCTCTTCCCAAGAAAACATTGGAAGATCTCCTTGAAGGGACTTTTTAAGGATTTGTTTTAATTTCAATTGAGTTATTATTTGACATCAAATATATATTTAAATTTTACAAAGAAATATGCAGAATTTTGTCTGAGAAATAAAAGGACACTTATTTTATAATTTGTCTTAAATCTCATTTTGTTAAAAAAATCATGAGAAAATCGTATCGTGAATCATATCGCATCGTGAGTTTGGTGAATCGTTACATCCCTAATCCCTGGTATAGATACTAAAACGAAGGCAGTAGTGACCTGCTCGAGTGGGACCCCCTCCACATGGCTCATGATCATCCTGCACAGGGCAGCACACAGGTTGTCAATCACTCTCAGGTCCGACTCTTTAGAGAGTAGGTTGGAGAAGAGGGAGAGCATCATGGGGTAATCACTGAAGCACCGGGGTTAAGGTTGAACAGGTAGAACATGGAGATCAGAGAACAGGTATACATGCACACAGGGATCTGTGAAGGATACGAGGCAACGATGGGTCCGGCGGCCTGTGCGAGAGCTCCCAGTGCAAACACACTGTTATTGCGCACCTCTGCATCACTGTCCCTCACTCCAGCCACAAGCACCGGCAGCAGCCGATTGGACAGCCGGCCAGCAACCGCCCTGCCTCCAGCCACACTTGCTAATGAGTGCAGGGTTTCTCCAATCGTACCAACAGAGAAGGAGCGGTCTGCCTCCGTGCATGAGGATTTCTAAAAAAAAAACAGCACAAAGTAAAAAGGGTGATGCTAGAAATGCTCAAGAAATTGACATTTAATTTATTGAGGATTTAATACTTTTTAAAAACCTTCATAATTTTGTTGAAGAAATTACCATCGAAGACAATATGATGAGAATTAATGATGAATATACACTCACCTAAAGGATTATTAGGAACACCATACTAATACTGTGTTTGACCCCCTTTCGCCTTCAGAACTGCCTTAATTCTACGTGGCATTGATTCAACAAGGTGCTGAAAGCATTCTTTAGAAATGTTGGCCCATATTGATAGGATAGCATCTTGCAGTTGATGGAGATTTGTGGGATGCACATCCAGGGCACGAAGCTCCTGTTCCACCACATCCCAAAGATGCTCTATTGGGTTGAGATCTGGTGACTGTGGGGGCCATTTTAGTACAGTGAACTCATTGTCATGTTCAAGAAACCAATTTGAAATGATTCGAGCTTTGTGACATGGTGCATTATCCTGCTGGAAGTAGCCATCAGAGGATGGGTACATGGTGGTCATAAAGGGAGTTACATGGTCAGAAACAATGCTCAGGTAGGCCGTGGCATTTAAACGATGCCCAATTGGCACTAAGGGGCCTAAAGTGTGCCAAGAAAACATCCCCCACACCATTACACCACCACCACCAGCCTGCACAGTGGTAACAAGGCATGATGGATCCATGTTCTCATTCTGTTTACGCCAAATTCTGACTCTACCATCTGAATGTCTCAACAGAAATCGAGACTCATCAGACCAGGCAACATTTTTCCAGTCTTCAACTGTCCAATTTTGGTGAGCTCGTGCAAATTGTAGCCTCTTTTTCCTATTTGTAGTGGAGATGAGTGGTACCCGATGGGGTCTTCTGCTGTTGTAGCCCATCCGCCTGAAGGTTGTGCGTGTTGTGACTTCACAAATGCTTTGCTGCATACCTCGGTTGTAACGAGTGGTTATTTCAGTCAAAGTTGCTCTTCTATCAGCTTGAATCAGTCGGCCCATTCTCCTCTGACCTCTAGCATCAACAAGGCATTTTCGCCCACAGGACTGCCGCATACTGGATGTTTTTCCCTTTAAAATCACTTAAAATTGCTTAAAATCACATTTCTTTCCCATTCTGACATTCAGTTTGGAGTTCAGGAGATTGTCTTGACCAGGACCACACCCCTAAATGCATTGAAGCAACTGCCATGTGATTGGTTGATTAGATAATTGCATTAATGAGAAATTGAACAGGTGTTCCTAATAATCCTTTAGGTGAGTGCATATACTCCTATATATCACCTATAGCTTAATTTAATTTAATGCATTTATTTATTCCAGGGGAGCAACAACATTGCATTTTGCATTAAAGTATGCTTTAATTCAAGTTAAAAACATATTCTCAAATGGAAGTCGCATCACGCTCTGTCTGAGAGACTGCCGATTGATGATGCTCTTGATTTGAATAGGCCTTTAGGTGTTAAAGTATGACCTTCATCAGTGAACGCTGAATGAGAGAATAAGAGACTCACAGCTTTGCCCATGAGGAGGGGCAGCAGGTCATTGAGGTGAGGATAGAACGTCTCAGCTGGTACAGCTGAGGCTAAAACAGGAATCCCTTCACCGGCAAACTCCTGCAGCATGGCATCATACTCTGCCTGAGACACAAACACTCAATTATTCCACTCAGTCACAGTCTTTTTAGGTTGCTTAGCTTTTAAGTGTGTCATTGCTGACAGTGAACTGTGACTAAATTATAAAAAGAGAAATACTCTTAACTACCTGCTGCTCGTCATCATCTGCTTCATCCCCACCTACATCCTGACACACGGTCTGAGAGAGACAGAAAGAGAAAATGAGATCACAAGCATAAGAAATAACCAGCCACCCCCTTATGACTGCAGACTTATGTAACACCTTGAAGAAGTGAGAATAAGTGGCTGTTTGAAGCCAGTCTGTGCAAGCGCTATAATTCATTTGATTATTTGAAACCAATTTTTTTGACAGTATAAGCCTTTTGCTTGGCTTAAAATGATTTTCAGAGGATAATTGTATACCGTTTTTCTACTGCCTAATATACACATAATTTTTTGGTTATCACAACACAAAATGACTTGATGAAATTATGTTAACTGTTGATCATGTTACTTCTTTTTGATCTTGTTTGTCTAATGACAGTATAGTATATTATATATAAAATCGTTGTACTAATTAAGTGCAAGGGGACTTTTAAATGTTTTATATGTACTTTATAATATTTTTCCTTTAAAAAAGTTAGTGCTGAATTGTTGGATTTTATGAAAGCTTTTGAAACTGTAAATCATGATATTTTGCTTTCTAGGTTATCAAATGTAAGCTTCTCAGCTGATGCCATTATATGGTTCAAATCTTATTTAGAAAATAGGAAACAATGTGTAAGAATTATAAATACAAAATCAGAATATTTACATTCTAATATCGGAGTTTCACAAGGATCTATTTTAGGTCCATTGTTGTTTAATATGCTTATGTAAGTACATGTAAATAAAAGTTCGGCTACATAGAAATTGTCAAAATGTCACATTTACTTACTAAATCATGTTTACATCCTAATGTCACGAAAACAGTTTGTATACCTTTTTTATTTATTTATTTTTTACCAAAAAGGCACATATCCTGATGTAGCTGAAGAGTTTGTCCAGGGACATAATTTATATCACATTATATCTGGTCAGATAACAGCATTAATATCAGGGCTAGATACCCAAAGAGGTCTTAAAATTAACCTTTTTCTTCAGTACGTCTTTGATCGCGTTACTTATTTCGGCCAGTCTCCCAGGAGCCTGAAGTGCCTCCCCCTGGCAGGATTTAATCACAGCATTCATAGACTCCAGTACAGCCATCACCACCTGTCTCTCTCTGTCTTGTCTCACCGCCTCCAGAAAACAAGGCAAAACCACCAGCAACAGCTTATGCAGAGCTGGAGAGATATAAAGAGAGATATGCAGGAGTTGATCATAGGATTCAGGGTAATTGAAAACTACATGTTCTTTCACCTTCACATTGACTGCAGCTCCTTTAACTAAAGAAGGGAACGATAAGGAGTGAATGAATGAGAGGGGCCTTGAGGCACTCCACAGCAATGCAGTCAGAGTTAAAAGTTAATCCTCTTGACAAGTGGCACTCCTAATTCTTTCTGGGAGACATCAATAATGAGACCGACACAAAACAGATGAAAGGAAGCAGAGAGCAGTGTGATGTGAATATAAAGGACAGTGCAAATCAAAAATAGGAGACATGTAGATGTGGCATGCCAGAGGTGGGAAGTTTGAGCTAAATCTTCTAATGGTAACAGTATACATCACAAAACATTTTTTCTTCTTCTGGAAATTAAACTAAATGTTTCATACACAAAAATAAGCATTACTACACAGTAGGGATGTCAAAAGTACCGGTACTTCGGTACCAAGTCGGAACTGAAATTTTTTAATTGTGACGATACCAGCATTTCTGTAGTATCGAGTATATTCGGTACCCACTAATAGGCAGCTGCTTTCAGTCGCTTTCGTGTTTATCTAAGAGCAGTGCTCCAGACTGTAGCCGAATATATACTAGTGTCTGTGAATATTAAACTGCAAAATACTATTTAAATATTAATCCTCCGTGTTCTGCGTCTCTGTGTGAATGAATGGCGCAGACGGGCGGTTTCAATTGCGGACACACACATGCACGCTTGACACTAGTTGTCTTTTCAGCCTCTGCCGTATCACTATATGGACATGAATGCATAAACTTTATAAACTCTGCTCTGAGAGTCACTTCATGAGCATTTACCGTTTCACTTGAGAAAACTGTCATATCATGAACACAAACAAAAAAAGTCTTCATGGCAACCCGTCAAAATAAAAGTTTGGCTTAACAAAGAAAATTGACAGAAATATATTAAGATACTGTTGTACAGTAGATTTAGCTACATATCTATGTAATAATACTACTACGACTAATAATAATAATAATAATAATAATTAATATTATTATTAGATGTGCACAGAGGGTTGCTTATTTTTCACTTGATCTTTTTTTTATAAACAATGTTTACTTTTAAACAGCATGTAGCCTTTAAATGTTTACATGTATTATTTACTAATAATGATTATAATCATAAATAATAAACTCATTTTTTTTTTTTTTTTTTAAATTAAGAAATATTTTTTGTTTGTTGTGGTACCGAAATTGGTACAGAGAACCGTACATTTTTTATGGTATTGGTACCGACTACTTGAATTTTGGTATCGTGACAACCCTACTACACAGTTATTTAAATAATCTAGCAAAAGACATTACTTCATTCTAATTATATTTAAACAATGTCTGAAATATTTCAAATTGCAATATCTGTATTCTTTATGCACTACTTATTAATAGTAAAATTAAATTATACTAGACAACCTGAATTTATCAAAATACAGTACATGGAAGATTGAGAAAAAATATCAGTGATCACATTATTTAAATAATACAAAAATATTTTAATATAAATTTTACAATTAGAACATTGCCATTACAAAAGTTTGGGGTCTGTACGATTTTCTACCTTCGTTTTTAAGCCTCTAATGCTCACTAAGGCTGCATTTATTTGATCAAAAATATATTAAAAAAATATTATTACAATATAAAATCACTGTTTTCTATTTGATTATACACTCACCTAAAGGATTATTAGGAACACCACACTAATACTGTGTTTGACCCCCTTTCACCTTCAGAACTGCCTTAATTCTACGTGGCATTGATTCATCAAGGTGCTGAAAGCATTCTTTAGAAATGTTGGCCCATATTGATAGGATAGCATCTTGCAGTTGATGGAGATTTGTGGGATGCACATCCAGGGCACGAAGCTCCCGTTCCACCACATCCCAAAGATGCTCTATTGGGTTGAGATCTGGTGACTGTGGGGGCCATTTTAGTACAGTGAACTCATTGAACCAATTTGAAATGATTCGAGCTTTGTGACATGGTGCATTATCCTGCTGGAAGTAGCCATCAGAGGATGGGTACATGGTGGTCATAAAGGGATGGACATGGTTAGAAACAATGCTCAGGTAGGCCGTGGCATTTAAACGATGCCCAATTGGCACTAAGGGGCCTAAAGTGTGCCAAGAAAACATCCCCCACACCATTACACCACCACCACCAGCCTGCACAGTGGTAACAAGGCATGATGGATCCATGTTCTCATTCTGTTTACGCCAAATTCTGACTCTACCATCTGAATGTCTCAACAGAAATCGAGACTCATCAGACCAGGCAACATTTTTCCAGTCTTCAACTGTCCAATTTTGGTGAGCTCGTGCAAATTGTAGCCTCTTTTTCCTATTTGTAGTGGAGATGAGTGGTACCCGGTGGGGTCTTCTGCTGTTGTAGCCCATCCGCCTCAAGGTTGTGCGTGTTGGGGCTTCACAAATGCTTTGCTGCATACCTCGGTTGTAACGAGTGGTTATTTCAGTCAAAGTTGCTCTTCTATCAGCTTGAATCAGTCGGCCCATTCTCCTCTGACCTACAGCATCAACAAGGCATTTTCGCCCACAGGACTGCCGCATACTGGATGTTTTTCCCTTTTCACACCATTCTTTGTAAACTCTAGAAATGGTTGTGCGTGAAAATCCCAGTAACTGAGCAGATTGTGAAATATTCAGACCGGCCCGTCTGGCACCAACAACCATGCCATGCTCAAAATTGCTTAAATCACCTTTCTTTCCCATTCTGACATTCAGTTTGGAGTTCAGGAGATTGTCTTGACCAGGACCACACCCCTAAATGCATTGAAGCAACTGCCATGTGATTGGTTGATTAGATAATTGCATTAATGAGAAATTGAACAGGTGTTCCTAATAATCCTTTAGGTGAGTGTATTATACAAAAGTAATTTATTCATGTGATGGCAAAGCTGAATCATTCTAATATTCTGATTTACTAATGATTATCAAAATAGTTTTTTGCTTAATATTTCTGTGGAAACAGTGATGCATTATTTTTCTCATGATTATTTGATTAATAGAAGAAATCGAAATCGATTAATAGAATTAAAATCGAAATTTTGTAACATTAAAAATCTCTTTACTGTCACTTTTGATTAAGTTTCTTTAAAAAAAAAAAAAAGACAGACTCTAAACTTTTGAACATTAGTGTATAACTTTCTGTTATAATTAAAAGAACATAATACTTAGACTTAAATATTTTGTGCTATTAACAATTATTTGATTGTTAATTCTAATTGCAACTGATTATGAAAATTCCTAAGAATTTACATTTCTAGCCCGTTATAATCCACTAACCTGTCAACACAAGTGTAGACTATAGTTTTAGCATCATAGATATATGAGGCATAAACAGCACAGCAGAATCTTGACCAGCTGACACACTGCTACTATCTACACTATATGCTGTCATACTGCCCAGACCTATTGTGTACAGTTGGTGTGAATGTACCCTGGTGGTTGGCCTCTGCTGGGTTTTCCTTCCACACTTTGTGCTGAGCTCGGCAAAACTGGCC